>JAEQBH010007518.1:0-129228 GCA_016808115.1 Tetrastigma voinierianum | reverse complement strand
AGCAGCTTCAGGAGACAATCCCGACGAGCAGAATGGATGATATCGGCGAACTCCCTATATACGATCCCCGCACCACCGCAGGTCGGAGATCGAGACCGTGGCCAGAAAAGTGGATTCATGTTATTCCTGTCATTATTCTGCTCGTTTTCTTCGTTCTCTGGTGGTCCTCTTACCCAGGTATAAGTCTTCTAAAGCTTTCCCGTTTTTTCCGTCTTTCCATTGTTCTTTTTGTTTGGTTGCTAAGAAAATCAGTATTTTTTCTGTTTATTTTCTTATTGCTGTCTTCGTTTCCAAGAAAAATAAATAGAAAAAGAAAATCTGAATGTGGAATTATTTGGTTTGGAAATCAAGAAGAGATTAATGTGAGATCGCAATTTATTTGTTCGATTCTCATTTGCTCGGTTTCTTGAATTTTCCCCCCTTTCTTTCTCCTTGAATTCTAGTTGTTGGGAAGGTCACAGAAGCTGATAGCAACAAGTGAGATGCTTGTCCTCTAAATCTGATTCTCTACTTTCTGGAAATTACCATTCTCGTTTTCTGGAATTTCTCAGTACTTTATTGGCTATTTTGAATTATTTTCAATCTGGAATTAGTACAAAAGAATTATATACTTTAATCATAATTTTCAGACTCTAACTTGTTTGAAAACAGTGCGGGTGGAGATGAAGGACCACAGAGTTCTTCTCTATACATAGGATCGTGTAAACCAGAGTTTCAATGATACCTGCCGATATCACCATCTTGGCGTCTGCAGCTTCACCAATTGCCTCAGTCCCTCAGAATCTTACACAGAACAATGAAACTGTAGCATACCCCGTGAGCCCTGTGAGTAATGCTGATTGACCTTTTCTGAATGGGGAAAGAGATCCATACAATTTAGTTGTGTCTGTCAATATTGCTGCTAATTGAGATGGGAGATTGCTTTGCCCCCCGGGATCTGATAATCTTCAAGAACAAACAAGGGAAATAATGTGAATAGGCTTTTACTTCTAGGTTTTGTTTCAAAGAACAATCAGTGGGAATACACATGGATTAATACTTGTATTGAATTTGTCATAGAAAAAGTTTAGTCAAAAGATTGAGAACTCTCATGGAAGGTATACAAATAGAAATCTTCTGAATTCAGTTTGTCTTCATTGATTTTATTCCTAAATTACTTAGAAAAAAAATAGTTGAAAAGAGGAAAAGAAAGGAGAGAGGATGATACACCTATTGCTGTATACTAATTTCATTTTCTCGGCAGTTTCCCACCCATAGGTACATAGATGAGCTCCTCCTTGATGGCATAACTCTACAACAATCCCTCCTTGGTGACTGCAACAGAAAGTTAAATTTCTGTTAGTAAGAAAATAGATAGCTAAAACACCAACCACACTACATAAGGGAAAGAGAAGTAGCTGATGGCATTTAATGTTTGGTAACTCACTAAATATCTCTATAGTTATGCCTAAAAATAAAAAACATAGAGATTAGATTGCTTCCAATTCCCAGCACCATACATACCTTGTGCCAGCGCTAAGATCACTAAATAGAGACTGTAGCTTGAGTCAATAGTTTCAGGTGAATCCATCTTCCATCTGCAAGCAGGGTGGTTACCTCTGTGACGGGAGTAGATTCCTACTGTCTGCCTTCTACCTTTGTCCAACCTAGTCGAGCTCATGTAGAAAATGAAGGCTTCTGGCATGGATGCCTGGTCACTGGCCTGGTGTTGAATGTATACAGTGTAATCAGCGCTTCTGTACTAAAGGCAGCGTTCTAGTAGGCATCTCAAGCTCTAGGGAGACTTATTCCTTACAATTTGAACTACATAGCCCCATGAGATGGAGATGGACCAGCTACGGTTCTGGTGATAACAGATGGATTGCTGCATTATACTGGATGAGTCAAGCTTGATTGATTCAAACAGCCGTTCTAGGGATTTTACTTGATTCATCCCTGAAATATTTGGCACAACATCGCAGATGGTGAATTGTTACCATTGGAGTCGCAGGATGAGCTGCCAGAAGGCCTAATAGGTCTCCATACACATCATACTGCACAGCAGAACAAGATACATCATCATCCATGGAACAACCTTTCTACTACTACACTATTTACCAAAAAAACAGAGGAATCATCAGATATGATTTTGAGAAGGTATGAAAATTCCTGACACTTTCTAATTCCCCATCCCATGGATTGGAAGGTATATATGCCCTAACCTGATGAAATCCTGCTTCTCTGGTCAGTGGCACTCCCAACTCAGCTTCATACCTGCATCCTATCATCGCCTGCATAATCCCGGATACCGTTGAATGCAGCGGTCCTGCATCTTTGCCAACTCGATTGCTAGTGGGTAGCTGATAGCAAACCCACCCCCACCATATGCCATCGCATATGAGAAAAACATATTCTGGGTATGACTTTCAGAGGAGCTTCCAATGTAATAGAACTGACGATGATCATACTTAGATAGAACCCTCACTACATTGTCCACCACAAAGACCGTATCATCGTCTCCCATCACAAACCACCTCACATCCTCCATACCAAGCTTTAGCGTCTCTGAGACCACCCTGGAAATCCTCAATGCAGATCTGTCTCCCTGTCGATTTGTGTATTTGAATCTTGAAGTGTCCTTTGAGATCTGAATTAGGGGCAGCCCTTCGTTCCTTCTCGTCCTCACTGGCTTATCCAACCAAACAACTCCTCTCGTCACGCTTGGCCTCCACCATTGTTTTATATACTGCTTTCTTTGCTCCCACGATTTTGATGATGCTGCGATCCCAAAAACGATATGTTTGAGCTCAGTGTCAAAAAGCTGTGAACTGAAAGGAACTGCAAGTTCCAAATTTTCTTCTTCTGGTTCTTTTGTTGTTGTTGTTGTTCTTCTTGTAGTTTGAGTTGAAGAGAAGGGGAAGAGAGGTTGGTGAGAGGCATGAAGTTTTGAAGATTATTTTGGGTGGAGATATCGAGGGGAATGGGACAATCTTGGTGGTCATCCGTGAGGAGGTGGTTGGAAGAGTAGATGATGTAGATCATGATTGTCATGAAAAAAACCCAAAGGAAGTAGCTACGGCAGCCGCCATAGCAAGCGTAAGGAGGGCGTTGTTGGATTGGATTCATTTCTTTATCAGTATCTGGTGATTTTGTTCAAGTTGAGGGTAAGACATAGTGTATGTAAGGATAGTAATGGAGATTGGACTGAGAATTGTTCGGATCTTTAGAGATCGGGTTGGGGGGTTGGGAAAGGTGGAGTTGAAATTTGTTATATGAGGCATGACGTAGTTGGAGGCTGGTATTTCGCACCATGCAGTGTGACAAAGTGGGAGTTGGGGGGGACTTTATAATTGGATACAAAAGTTGCAAATTTTACGAATTAAATATCAGATTAAAGGCCCTCTCACATATGGGCCTTTTGCCAGAGGAGGCAGATGTCTGGTTCAGTGGCCCAACAAAGTCCAAGTTTTTGATGGGTGGACGCCAGTGTCTTGACTCATAACATCATTTCATCCCTTGGCAGGCTTGGCTGGTGCCACATTAATCTTCCATTGTTGGATCAGAGAATCGTTGATTTATTTTTATTTTTATTTTTTCAAGATTAAAGTAAACATTAAGAAGAAAATGGGAAAGCAAGATACGGGGAGCTGATTAAAAACGAAACAGAGGAAATAAGAAATAGATCCTTTTGTTTTATTTATTTTTTTTAATTTTACTGTAAATGGAAAATAAATTAAAGGGCTAAAACATAGTCTTATGAATCTCACAACTCTAAAAAAGTTTCAGTCTCCTTATTCCAAAGAAAAAAGGGAGTTGCACAAACGACAGTTGACATTATGATAGGGAAAATATAATAATGTCTTGAATCCAGATAGGTCTCCTGTCTTCAGTTTGCCTGCAGAAGAGATTAAGAGAAAAAAGGGCCTTGTCTAACAATGAGATGGGCAGAAATAGAATATAGTTTATTGGTTTTACAAACATGATTTATCGAAGTGTCAAGGCTTATTACCATAAAGCGCCATTTCAGGAGAGCAACAAGCTTCTCAGGATCACGCTTAGTTTGTTTGTAGGCCTCGATTTTGTCCATCTCCTACACAAAGTTTGCATAATAATGTATTACGTTGTTGCAGGGGCATGGCAAGCATAATTAATTGACCATTTCTGGATTTCAAGAAGTAAAAGTTTATTCTTCTCTAGAAGATGGCCAATTGATATTCATAAGCTTGACTCCCCTGTTCTCTTATTTAATTCAAGAAAAAAAAATCTAACCTCATCCCGATCATCATCATCGACACCATATTACTCTCCATTCTCTACCTGAAAAAGTTCTTTGCTATAGCCTGTCCAGAAAACCAGGTCTCCATGCTCTCAATACCTAGATCCTGTACTTGAAGGTCAAATCCTTACCCTTAGAAAATTTCTAAAATCATAGCATCTCCGTGGCTGCTTCTTTCAACAGCCACCAGTGATTTTCTACCGAAAATTGGTTTAACAGCTACTACTGGTTTTTCTACCAGAAAACTGCAAATTCCCCACTTGTCAAGAGTTTGAGAAACTGAGAACTTCAGAACCGCAGAGAGTCTCTTTTGTAGTTTACCCAAACTAACTTCCATTCCTCCCAACACATGCACACATAAGAATGTAAAATTAAAGAAAATTTGAAACCTAAAAATCCATGTATGTGCTGATAATTTTAATCTGCCAATATTCAAATACAACACTACAAAGTGATGCATTCCCACCAATCCATGATGCCAGCCTAGGCCTCTCCTGAGGTGAAATCGCACTTCTTTACATCACAGAGGATGAAATTGTTCAACGAATGGAGCACAGTGCTATATCCACCTGAAATTTAAAATGCTCTCACATGAGTTGAGGCTGGGACCCGGCGCCATAGAATACACAATAAATTTGAAATAGGAATATCATACAATTGTAATCACAACAGTAAAAAGTAATGATTGCCTCTGGTGATTAAATTTTGAAGGCACATGAGAACTGATACATAAGAAATTATCTGGCAACAAGATCAATCTGGTACTACATAAATGTTCCTACTATGAAACAAATGATGAATATCCATAATTGAATTAAGTGTACTGTGTAGTAATTTATTATTATTTTCCGTAATTAAGAAAACTGAACAGAAGCACATCCACAAGAATATAGCAAAAGTATCAATTTACCAGACTGAATTGGCCAAGGAAGAAAGGCTCATCGTTGAATTTTGAAAGAGCTGTTTCTAGGTAATCAAAAGCAGCACCTGGAAAGTGGCCTGCTCTGAAGCAAAGCTAATATTCCGCATTATATTAATTTCAGGGGAAGTTTTGAATCTTACTAATTTCTTCTAGTGAATCTCCCTTGAGGGAAAATATCACAGCTTTATTGAAGGTCTCAGTGTAGGATAGCAGCTCTTCTGCAAACTGTCTCTTGTTGGGATCCTGAAGAATCATCGGAGCGTTATAGAAATTCAAATTTTAAGCCAAAGAAGGTTTACTCCCCATCAAGGGTGCAAAAAAGTTTTCTTACATCAGGGTAAAGGGCGGGTCCTTCAAAGTGGCTATCAATATATTTAATCAAATCAAGACTCTCTCCTCTCACTTCATTATTATGCTCCAGTGAAGGCACCTAGATGAGGGAGAAAAATATTGTTAGAACTCAAATGAGAAAAGGGATTGTTAGTTCAATCCAGCATTGCCATTTTCTCTATAGGGATGGATTCTCGATTCTCTTTCCCTAACCATGTTAACTCTGTCTTCTTCACAACCAGCAGAATCTTGTTGGATTTGAGTTCAAAAAGAATTCAAAATTAGCAAAAGTAAATAAAGATATAACAAGTGTTTAATAGTTATCAAAGTGTTGTAACTTATACAAGTTTAAGGAAAAGCTAGCACAGATGATTGTTTCAAGACCTTCACCATTCAAGTTCAACCATACATTTTAACTGAATTTAAATCTAAGAGAATGGGAAACAGGTCAGCAATTGTGAGGCTGAGGAAAGAAACAGAATTTAAAGCCAAGTACGTGGCATGAACGCGTAGGGTGTTCTGCAAGGTTAAAGTTTCAATGCAAAAGCATTTTGATGATGCTTGCCTAATTCCAATTATATATGGTAACCTCATATATGGCATGCCCATCAGCTATCTCTTAGAACCCTAAACCGAAATGATTTGTTTTTTTTCACAATAAACTATTAGGAAACTGTGAGTACCATGGCTTTTGGGCCCAGACCCGCCAATCAATAGGCCTATCACCTGTGCATGTTCACTGCCTGGCCCACCACACAAAGTGGCCCAACGTAGCCCATTATATCAAAGCCATGGCCAGACCTAATTCCTCGTATACAGCCTCAGAACCCGTTCCTAGTCTTGAGTCCCTGCCGGTCATCCTATCGCAGACATGTGGTTAGCAAAAATAAACATGTTAAAGAGAAAATTATGCATAGGATGTTTGTCTGCGGATCTCCTAGCATCCGAGTCCGATACGCCTCAAAAAAGTTAATCCTTAATAAGGGAGAGTTGGTCTTTGATAAGGAAGGAGAAACTTTATCACCAACATGAGATTATTTTTCCAAAAATCAGGGAGAGTTGGTCTTTGATAAGGAAGGAGTGATTTTATCGCTAAAATCACGAGATTATCTTTCCAAAAATCAAGAATAAATTCGAATATAAATCGAGGCCTCGAGGATGGGAAAGGTAATGCAACCCCTAATCACGAACTTCCTTATTCTTCTTCCATCATTTCACGACTTAAGCACGAGAGCTGGGACAAGACACCGTCAGTTGACCCTTTGCAAGCTTAATTTACTCCGCCGATGCCTCTGAGGATAGACAAACCAGTAATCGACAATTGGCGCCGCTTGTGGAATCGAACAAAAGTCTCATCGACGACGCAAGAGCCGTCTAACGGGTTTAATGGCCCTTCACCACTTTCGCAGATTCGACGTGTCTTTCCCCACATCCGATTCGCTTGACATAGTTGCAATGTCGGCAATCCTGATTCAATACCAAGACCACTCCCGTATCGGGCGCTAAGACATGGAGAGGGCGGCAGAGGAACAAGCAAGGCAGATGAGGGAATTGCAGGATCGCGCTGAGCACCTGCAACATGAAAACGATCGTTTCCGGGCCCAGGTAAAGAAAAGACACAATCTTGGTGAAGGAGACGTGCAAGAGAGCGGGCAAGCAAAGCACCCGATCGTCCGCGACAAGGGAAAGAAGCCCATCGTCCCTGATGATACAGATATCCTGGCAGACAACGAGTTGTCCTCTGCAGCTCACCAAACCCCTCCTTGGAAAAAAGAAATAGGGCTAGATTGCGTTAGAGACACTCGCACCGCCCTGCATTCAGCAACACAGATAATGGCCTACTTCGTCGGGCAAGGAAAGAAATAGGCCGAGAGCAGAGCCAACCAAACGAGCCTGGGCACGTGCATGCATTACCCACGGCAAGCCACATGCCGCAAGATATCCCGCCGGATGCCACCACGCCTTTACTTGCCGCCTGTAGTAACGATTCGAAGTCCCGACAACATGATCTCCTCCTCCCTAGGGTGACACATCCTCGACTATGAGCCGCCCCGTCTGTTTGTCATTCCAACTTTCACTATGTTTGACGGTTCTACTGACCCATATGATCACATGCTCCATTACAACTAGGCGATGACTTTGAACGCCGACAATGACCTTCTACTATGCAAAGTTTTTCCGGCTAGCCTGCGCGCCCCGTTTTTAGCCGGCTGGCAGTTCTCCTCAAGCCAATAAACGCTGCAGATAATGAACTTTGGAGAGTGTTCATCTCGCAACACCTGTGCCCAGTGTGCCAGAAAAGAAACATTAGTTCCTTATAGACTATTTTGAAGCATGGACTAGTCCATACGGGATTTTACTAGGGGGTTCGGGCAGGCCGTCCAATAAATAGAATTTTGCGCATGTATACGCTCCTTCAAAACTTTAGAGAAGCTTCGGTCGCCGGGCCTCCCTTCTTCCATTCTCGCTATCTTGACTCGCAGCGACAATGGAAGAGTTATACAAAGTAGTTGCACTGCATCAACGACTCGGAGGACAATATTCTAGAGGCACCTAGGCAATTATGACATGGGAATCAACCTGGCTTAAAAAAGATAAGCCAACAAAGGAAAGCCGTCGCATCCAACAAAGGTCCAACGAAACCTGAAGTGATCCCGACCGTTTAAAAAGAAGAGAGCCCCCACAGTTCACCCCCCTAAATATCTCATACGAAAGGCTGTTGCCCCTCATTCGCGACTTACCAGATTTCAAGTGGCCTGCACCCATCCAGACGGATCCCGCTTAGAGAAACAAAACCTTGCAATGTGATTATCACAAGGACCACATACACAAAACTGATCGAAGCAGGAGAGTCTAAAGTTCCTGGTAGAAAAGCTGATCAAGGCGACACCTGCTGTACTCGTGGTTGATCAAGGGTGGAGACGAGGCATCCTACGTGGAGAATTACAATTAACCGGCCATTCCGCCGGTCAGACAGTCATAAATTATATATCGGGCGACCGGATCGACAGATCAAGATTTAATCCAAACGACAAAGAAAGAGACCAGCCGTGCCAATCATCGCTAAGGCAGGTGAGATATTCACATGATACCGCAAAAAGAGAAAGGCTGGTTAATATTATTCATATAATCTTCCAAGATCCCGGTGGTATCATTGTTTAACAATGATATTTCATATCACCCTTTTATATTAATATTTGATGCGTACAGTGGTATTGTGATTCGGCAGCACAGAGATTGATGATAGCTTCCGCTTTCGATTTAATCTTAATAAACAGCCGTTAATCCTTCCAACGAATCGGCACCACACCACGAGATACCACATCTCCGCAGTCGGTCAAACACTTAACGCAACGTTTTCAAACGTCAAGACTGGTAATCATAATCTACAGCTGGTCGATCCATCCATTTCCAACATGCAAAGAAAATTTCAACATATCACCAACGGTTATTTGATAACTGGCAGCAATATCTAATCTTTTCGAAAGGGAACGCAAGAGTTAGTCGGGTCAAAGACCTGTCAATGCTAACATTCCTCGACCTCGCATCGAATAGAGAGGGAACGCACTCAACAAATTTCCCAACGATCTGGTTACTCCTAACCATAACATATCCGCTTCAAATCAAGGCGCAGATAAAGACCGTCGTCGACCACCAGCAAGCGGAGTTTCGACGCCGCGAGAAATGGTATTGGCGCCATATCTTCTTCCATCGTTAGCGAAAGAGCGGCGCCATGATCGCGACCGTTATGCCAACACATGTATTCGCGCGAGACACTTTCGAGCGGTCGAGATAAGCCCCAACGATGGCTTCATGGCAGCCGAACGTCCTCTCACCGCTTCGGGCGCGGCGGGTGAGGCGGTCGGACGCGCGACCGACATCGATCATCCGCACTAAAGTAAAATTCAATATTCTTCAGCGCAAGGTTTATAAGGCGTAAGTATCCCAGTCACGCCGCGTACGGAAGCGCACCGCGGCGTATGGCGGCGCCGATGCGTGAGGACTACACCGATCCAACAATACGTCCAAGATTAGTCTCGCCACGACAGAACAACGTGATAACACAACCACGATTATTCGCGCCGACTTCCCGATACGATCGAACACGACGGAAAAACGAACTCATCATTTCACGATTAACGCGCGAACGAATGTTATCATTCGAAACCGGCGGCGAACGACGGGGCGACGGCGATCGTGATATTCGCCACGCAACCATGGATATTATATCGACGAACGCAACCAAGAACTTAACACACACATTACGAAACCTCACGTCGGAATACATCATTACAACGACCTTCAAATGTAAGGTTCGGTCGCTTCAGTTAAAAATCCCCGTTTTATTATACCATGAGAGATAGAGGCCAATCCCATCCACTTACACATAATGATTCTCAATCTCATTGAAGAGTATGGCAACAATCCAATCGGTCGCCCATGCCCAGTGCATCTCACACCGCTTTCCATAGATCTGTCGGTCCACAGCCACCCCAAGGAGTTCATTGTCGCAACGGAACCAACACTATGCCTGAGCAATCAAAACATGATCTATCAATCAATTTATCTTCGAATTCCGGCTTCATGATTATTACTCTGATGATTGATCGTACCGAACTTACGATAAACATTGAAACAAAGATGAAACCATAGAGATCCATATTCATAGTTGTCCCGGCATGATATGAAACTCGATGATACTCCGCTGTTGTTGACGGCCTTCGCAGTCAGCAAAATTTCATCTTACAAAAAATATTCACCCAATCCCAAGAATAATGCAACACACATTGTCGTTGAAGATAGAGACATGCAAATTATACTCAATTTAAAGACCATATAGAATGGAAAATTTTGTCATGTGATATTACAAATGGGAACAACGATGTTAATGGCTAATGCCTGAGATAGAGAAAAACAATTATGTTTACAGTATAATCCATCAACCAAAAAGATAGATATCAAGAACGGACACATGCCTCATTCTAGAACACTTTAGAAACATCAAAAGAATTGGAGAGAAAGGCTTAAGCCTTATTCTTTTGTGTATGACTGGTTGGTGAGGAGGAAAAGGAGAAAAGGGAAAAGAGAAAGAGGAAGAAAAAGGAGAAAAAAACGGTCCTTGCTAGGGTTGGTTCTCCATCGTTTTGCTTCTAAGATTCCAAGGTTTGTAGCAAAAGAGTAAGAGGAGATTTGAAGAAGGAAAGGAGAGTAAAGCTTGAGGTGACCAAGAAATAGGTATGAGACTCCCTTGAAGATCAATTTATCATGGCTCAGGTTGTTGGTAATTGTTATTTGTCTGGTGGGTCCTCAATCGAGGAGTTTTTGCATAAAGGAAATGCTCGGGTATTTCTTGTGTAGAGATGTCACAAAATTTCCCTAAACCCTAAGTGAATTATTCGCCATAACTCGGGTCTTAGAGTACTTCGATTTAGGAAATTCTAGCCTGAGAGGAAACCTGTTCAAGTGGACCACATTTTCCAAGAAGAGCCTATATTAATATGACTTTAAGACCTCGACTGGGGTCTAAAAACACATCGGTTATGTTTTGAAAATGTAGTAAATTCCAAGAGCTTAGACATTCAGTTTTGGTGCTCAAAATTGGATGATTCCAATTTGAGAAGAACCCTTAGCAACGTAGCTTCAAATAAGTAGAAGGAACTAGTGTCAAATTATGGAGTTAATACCCCTGAAATCGGGTTTCATAGTCGGTTACCCGTGTAAACTAGGGCAAATGTACTGGGGCTTTGACATTAAAATGCCATAATCAGTTTCATGATTCAATTGGAATGATTCCAATCAATAAAATAGATTCATAAAGTGGGAACAATGTGTATGAAGGAAGCATGTTGAGATTTAAA
Organism: Tetrastigma voinierianum; assembly: GCA_016808115.1. Taxonomy (NCBI): domain Eukaryota; kingdom Viridiplantae; phylum Streptophyta; class Magnoliopsida; order Vitales; family Vitaceae; genus Tetrastigma; species Tetrastigma voinierianum. Next base: position 117,863 of record JAEQBH010007518.1, on the reverse strand, counting down.
ACCTATTGTAACTAGAAAATTGTGTGAAGTCGGGACCCCTGTTTTCTGGGAAATGATTTTCTGGTCTCTTTCCTATAGGATTTCAGACATCGAATATCTCTTATATACTCCCAAAGTATTAGTGGAGAGGGTTTGTATGAAAATAAGTTAGTATAATTTAGCTATGAGATAAAGAAATTGACCTAAAAGTTATATGGATTTAATGCTAAATAATATGAAAATAATAAATGACATGATTTCTAGCCATGTGAAGAAAGATAATACATGCATAATTGCTATAAGGTGCCATAGAATACATCTGCTATGATGATAAGAGACATGTGAGTACTCTTTATGAAGATGAGAATAATGGATAGTGAATATTCATATGCATACATAACAATAGTTATTCATGTATATGGGATAGCAGTACCGAAAACGTAATAAATTGACGATCGTCATGGCGACCGTATTGTATCTGATAGATGGGCATGCCTATTAGGGGATATAGTTGTCGCAAATATTACGTATATAATGAATTCTATTTGGGCTCGGGAGGATGGACTCGTTTGTGGGTCATACAATAACGACAGATAGAGATCACTGCCTCGCATGTGCTGATAGTACTTCCAGTGGTACATACGCTTCTTTTCGTGATCCACTTCTTTGGAATATGGAGGCATGAAACATGTAAAAAGAGATAACAACGATATTGATAACTAAAACATGAATCATAAACATAGGAAGTAATTTGTAAAATATAATGGAAATATAAAATACCTGAATAGTCATTAATACTATGGTTAAAATGATATGGAATTTGATGATAAAGCACATGAAGTTAGCATAGCATATGAGAGTAAATATAATGAATTAAATTATTTAATTGTGTAAGTTCATGAATTATCAGAACTTACAAGCCTATATGATTATATATATATATATATATATATATATATATATATATATATATATATATATATATATATATATCCGTGTAGGTACCGAGGGAGGCTAGTTTGAGAATAAAGACATTCCACATCAACATCAAGTGGCCATCTCAATCTATAGGTGCCTACTCTGCAAGTTGTTTCTATTTAACGTGTTACTAGTGAATATGTTGTATATAAACTTTGGTACAATGAAAAGGATTTGTAAATACATGTAAGTTTAACGCCTAAATAGTGGGTATGATAGTATGGTTTTTGTAATATAAAGCGTTTATATGATTATTTTAAGGAGTGTTTTAGAACCGTCGCTTAATCGGAAGCAGTCTATAGCTCGTGACACCCCTTTCCTAACACAGGTGCTGTGTCGGGTGTCAAGCACCGCACGCACCTTTACTGCTAGACTCACAAACCTCCCCTAAGGAGCACCACATAAGCCTCGATATACTCAGGCGCATGGCCTCGGGCTGAGCCGAAAGTGAGTCTCTTCTGTGATTCAATAAAGCCTCGCCGCGACATGAAGGGCTGGCATCGTCGACTTTTAGCTTGTTCCTCATCAGACATGGTTTATAACTTCGATGGTGGATCCTTTCGAATGTGGATAAGGCCATGATAAACGGGAGCGGACCGGGACTCCAGAATCAAGCCCTAATCGGGAAGTAATAGAACATGCCATATGTTTGGATTTCCCCATTTCCAATAATGAGGTCCAGTATGAAGCAATAATAGCCGGGTTCGACCTCGCAATCTCCGTATCCTCAAAAAAGATCATAATAAGAAGCGATTCTCAATTGGTGGTGGGGCAGGTAAACGACGAATATGAAGCAAGGGACCAACGCATGACCAGGTATGTGAGTCTAGTCAACCTACGTTTGGGAAGCTTCACAACTTGGTGGCTAGAGCATGTCCCGAGAAATTCTAACGAAAAGGTAGACGCTTTGCGCCAGAGCTGGGCCCCTCGCTAATAAAAGAAACAATGCTCCTCCACATGTACTACTCCGCTGTGACCGCTAATCACTACTAGCCGTGAATGAAATAGATGAACGGACCTTCGATTTCTCGTCTAATACCGCTATTCGAGTTCTGGGAACTCGTTAGACAACAGAGCCGAAGCCCACAAGATCCAAGTCCAGGCAGCTAGGTTCTCCCTCGTTAATAGTCAGCTATATAAATGGTCCCTGGGCGGGCCCTATCTTAAATGCCTTACTCACCAGTTAGTGGATAGCACGTGATCGCTTAAATTCCACGATGGGATATGAACCACCCAAGCAAAGCAGACGCCGGGCACATGAGCTCATACCCAAGGCTACTATTATTATCATGTGCAGAGGGGATGTCGCGCCATGTTAGAAAGTGTGACCGCTGCCAGCAATAAGCCTCTGTCTCAAAGCTTTCGACCCAAAATCTAACAACCATAACAATCTCCTGTACCGCCCAACGGGTATCGACGAGCTCCGCCATCGCCCACGCCCCGCCCCGTAAGAGGATGCACATTGCCACCGACTACTTCGGAAAATGGATAGAGGCCAAATCTGTAAAACCCGGGTAAATTTGAATTTTTCCAAAAAATGACAAAACGGTAAATTGTTGCTATAGTATAAGTTGCAAATTTGGAATTTTTCAGTTCTGATTTACTTAAACCCGACCTCACTATCGATTTTTCTCAGTAAATCTACATCTAAACGACTTCACAATTCTAAGATGCTTGATTAATGATTTTCGGGCGTTTGAACATATGGACTTAAAATGATTTTGAGAAAAAAATCTCAAAAGTGGAAATAAATTAAGTAAAGTTCGTTAAATAATTTGAATCAACCGGTATTTAAAATAAAATCGCTTTGCGCTGGTAAATGCATTTGCATGTTTCGCTACACGCAAGCGACGTGGCTAAGTATCTAACATTAAAAGGAGTTAAAAGAAAATGAGAGGAGGAAAAAAAACAAAATCCATTTTTCTGGTTTTACGTGAGAGTGAGTAAGAGAGAGGTATGAGAGAGTCTTAACTTCTCTCACGATCTACAGAGATCTAGCGGTCAAATTACGAGCCAAGAGCTGGAAAGCTCATCAACTCTCGACGAGGGCTACGCGTGGGTACAAAAAAAAGGAGGGGTTTCATCGAAGACCTAAGGGAGGAGATTTTAGGAAATCAAAATTTTCGGGATTAGGAGGTGTTCATGAGACCTTATTTGGTCCTACTACATTCTAAGAGGTAGAGATTCTTCATACTTTGGTTTGTTTTCCACTCTAAGGGTCGACACAAAATTCGAATGAGGGAATAAAGGCTCTCGTTTTGGATCCTATACGATGTCCAACTTTTGAGGCTGATTTTCAATTAGAAAAAGAGGAATTTGGATTAGCAACTCATGACAATTGTAGCTGAAGTTGTGAACTTGAGGTTAGGCTTTGAATTTACCTAAATTGACCTCTCGCATTCCCAAGTTATGGTCTATTTAATTTCCGGAATTATCATAGCTTAGGCTGTTAAGTGTTTGTGTCAAGGTTTTGGGACTGATTTTCGGTTAGGAAAAAGAGGTAATTTGGACTAGTGTACTTCATGAAAATTGTAGCTGAATTTGTGAACTTGAGGTGCGGCTTTTTAATTTCCCAAATTAGACCTCTATATCTCAGATTATGGTCCATTTTCCAAGACTGCCACAGGCTGCCCTGTTTTGACCTCATACATTGTCCAAATTCAGACCGATTTAGTCAGGGAAAGAGGGAATTTGGACTAGTATTCTATGGAAATTATAGTTGAATATGTAAACTTGATGTAGGATTTTGAATCACCCAAATTGGACTTGTACAACTCAAGTTATGGTCCATTTCTCGAGACTGCTACAACTTAGGTTTTTTAATGGTTTGTATCCAGATTTTGGGACTGTTAGGGGACTAGTTTATGAACTAAGTTCGAAAATATTATGTGGTCTATTATGGCTTATTGTGTGGAATGTTTTGTGGGCATCTCTATACCACAATTGGTCTTGAGGATCAAGTTGTCATTGCTTGAGTTTCAAAGTGGACATGCTCGTGGTAATTGATTGAGGTCAATATGTTTGTCCTAATGTATCGACACGTGATGAGTTTGTGTATGGATAAAGCCATTGTAATGATTGTTTGCAGGGCTATCTGTGGATAGGTTATGTCACAATTAGCTCTAGAGGATAAAGTATGTCATTGCTTGATCGGGTGATGACTTGTCGATGTTGATGTATATGTGTGCAAATATGCTGGATATGAGATGTGTGGATCGCTTGAAAATTTTATGCCGATTGATATAATTTCGCCCATGATGCATCGTGATATGCATCGGAAAGAGAATTGTCCATATAGAATTCATCATATATGTGACATGGTATAGGCATGAAATGGCACACGTATGAAATGGGTGTGAGTGCGTGATTATAATGAACACTCCAAGGCTGCGTTTGATCAGGTGGACTCGTATAGTGGGACAACGTCTAACAGATCGCACTGCTATATACATGAAAATGAAAATATGTGGCCTGCATTAGCAAGTAGGGATAGACACTTCTCTGCGTGAAAGCCCCGCTAGTTTTGGTTATACATATGTGTCCAACTGCTCGTAAAGTGAGGAAGTGCTTATGGAGCTCGCTGGTGAGACCTCGAAAATTCGCTACCCATAAAAAGATACATGATTTTGAATATAAATGATCATTGAGGTGTAACATCCAAAAGCTTTTTTAGTCCGAAAACAAATGAATTTTGTTGTAAAATGATCATCGGATGTAATCCACAAATGATGGGTTTTGATCACACTTTCACATCGCATGGTGTGGTAGAGCTCCGTAGTGGTCAGTAAAAGGAAGCTCCAGAAGGACTCGTGCATAGTACATGATCGAGTCTCATCTCATTTCATGACATGCAGATTCCATAGTAGAAATTGCATGTTTTTACTTGAATGTGAATGTGAATTGTAAATCACGAATTATCAGACACTAAGACTTATACGTAAGTAAATTTGGTAGAGTTTACTCTATCGTGTAGTCACCCTTTGCGGACCCCATTTTAGGTACAGGGAATACACCAATGCACGATGCTCAATCGAGGCCGCAGCTTATAAGAAGCCTGGCCAAGTGGCTAGATTCATTTTTGTAAAGATGCTTGGAACAAACTAGTTCTAGCTTGTATTTTGTGTAAAAAGAATTATAATTAAATTCTTATGGGATTGTTTTAAATATAATTTTGTATGTTTTAAATGAGTATGGATAAATGGGACTGGGTCAGCCACTTTATCATAAATGACCTCGTGGCGGTCACGTGTTACATCGACCCCTGATAAGTCATGTTATTGTATCATCCTATGTCGTATTTTAAAGTAGAGCCCCGCATGCTGGAGATTCGTCCGATTCGTTAATTATGGGTCCTAGTAAAGGGGACACAACAATGTGGTATCGGGTTACCCGACATCCAATTTTCCGCTGGCCGACGGTTATCAACGGGACTCCTTGTGGCTTCACAACTTGGTATCGAGCATAGTATGTGATTACCTGTGGCCCGATGGCATAAGGCTACATTCGATACCACATAGTCAGATTGTGAGCTTAGGTATATGCGAATACCTAGGGCTTCGAGGGGCATGGGCTTCCAGCTATGACATTAGGTGCATCCGATACCAACATCACGCTTTGGTATCGTAGCTAGGTATATGAACACCTGTGGCTTAGTGTGGGCATGGGTTTAGACCATTGCATTCATTGTGCATTTCATGTTTTGTGCTATAATATGCTACATAATTGTGTGCTATGTGTTATGTGAATTATATGCATGGTAAAATGTATATGGAAAACGAGGAACACTAGGGTTAGAAAACATAACCTTAGGAGTTCAGAAAATGAATGAACGGATTAGTTTAGGATGTGATGTCTATTAGTGGTTGGCTTATGCACTACTAGTTAGACTAGAAAAGGAATCTCAATTTTCTATTTGACTTGTGTAGATGGCAAGTCGAGGAAGAGGACTCGGCATTAATCGAATGCCATTTGCCTTTCAATCAAGAAGCCTTCATGAAAGCTATCGCGCTAGATCGCGAACATTGCACAAGCGAAGTGTTGCAGCTCGCTGCATTGCACAAAGTGCAATGGCGGCTGGCGGGGGCTAAATAACCTCCAAAGGTTTGCACACCCATCCTCCAACATTCATGGGAGGAGGGACCATGGTAGTCGGTCATTGGCTCCCGACAAGTCTGAAGATTTCCTGGAGGCTACAGATCACCCGGCGCCACAACACTGACAAGACTAACAACATCTCTGGGCCAGAGGGTGAATCCCAAGTGTGGTGGAATTGGGTCAAAGCCTCAAGGGGCTTGAAGGCAATGACATGGGAAGAGTTTCGTGAGCTCTTCATGGACAAATATTTCCCGGCGTCTGCACGCACGCAAAAGTTCGGGAGTTCCTAGAGTTGAAACAAGGAACGAGGACAATGCTAGAGTATGTGGCTAAGTTCATTGAGTTAGCTAGTTTTGCTGATGATTATGTGGCCATCGACATAGCCAAAGTGAGGAAATTTGAGGATGGTATGAAACTGTCCATCCAAGGTAAAATCAGGACATCTCCTATACATAATGGACTCACGGTCAAGACAGCTTTGACATTAAGAGAGAAGTGCGGGATGACACACTGAGCATTATGGACTCTGGTGCCAAGGGGAAGAGAAAGGGGGATGCATCTTTTCTTTAGTTCGAAAGAAGCAGAGGACTTCTACTCGCAATCTGGTTCAAGGATAAGGCCATGACTATCGTACTGTATTAGATGGATCGTCGCAAGGTGGGAGACATTTCACGACTTAGTCGTACCAGATAGGGACATGTTATCATTGCTACCACCGATTACTTGAGACTCGATTGCCCACAGAGGCATGGTTCTTAGGTTATGGGACACCCCGGCCCCAATCATTAGTGGGAGACACACACACAAAGCTGAGCCTCCTATCCTAGCATGGGCAAAGGGGAACCAAGATCGCTCCCAGGCCGCACAAGCACCTATTACTTCCTAGACAGGGCAGAGGGGCTAAGGCATGGGTCGAGGTTGAGGATAAGGCTCACAAGCCGGGACTTCGGGGATCTAGGGGCATGTCTACGCCATTACACCTCAGACTGAGCTTCCAGATCAGTCGGTTATTCAGGGTACCTTTCTACTCTTTTGCTTATGGGCAAGAGTATTGTTTGATTCTGGTGTATCTAATTCATTCAAGCAGCCAGACCAGGTGAAAATTTGGGCCAGAGGTTGAAACCTTGGAAAGTCAGGCGATGAGTTCTCCCCTAGGAACAAGGGTGATCGCTGATTGGGATATGTTGAATTGTGAGCGAGATCCCGTGACTTTTCCCCACCGGTGGACTTGGCGGCCGCGGGGCATGCCCTGAGTTTGACGTCAACCTTAGATGGACTGTCACGACACCGAGTCATCAATACTGTGATTATGTGGAGGCCTACCAGCCACACCGATAATGTTTGTGTTATGTTTCAGGGGGATAAGCATGATGCTTTACCCTAAGCCGTGTACGACTCTAGGTGGCACGGGTAGTTGATGGGTTAGCTGGAAAGCCTTGCTCTGGAGGACGAGACTAGACAATACCAGCTTTGGCCCATCTCAGTGGCTCAGGAGGGCGAGATTGTTTTCGCACGAATCCATCTGGATTAACATTCATGCAAAGAGATGTGACTTCATTATTGAGTTACACCTCGTCCATCGCCTATGTGGACTCGGTCATGGGTTCCTAGTCGTAAAATCGAGAGAGGAGATTCTCGTGGGAGTCGCCTATTGCTCCCATTTCACGTGCACCTGTGTGGTGACAAGGATGTATCATGATCTCGCCGCCAAAGACACTGAGCGAGATGAAGAAACACATTGGAGATTTTATTCGACGATGTCTCACGTGTCAACAGGTAAAGGCTGAGCACCAGAGGTTAGCAGGATTATTCTAGCCCTTGGAGGTAGCTGAATGGAAGTGGAAGCATGTCACGATGGATTTTGTGACCCACTTGCCACGGACATCGCGAGGACATGAGGTAGTGTGGGTGATAGTGGACCGACTTACCAAGTCGACACACTTTTTGGCATTGCGGATGACCTTCTCACGCCGAGGAATTCTTTTAGGTTTTATATGCGGCAGATTGCCCTATTATACGGAGTGTCGCCATAAAAGACGACGGATCCTAGGGTTTACGCCATTTTGTGGAGAGTTTCCAACAGCCATGTGGGAACACGCTGATGATGCGACCGCCATCCCCGCATCTGACTTCCGCCTGGCCGGGAGAGACCATCTGCATTTTTAGAGGACATGCTATGGGCCATGCTGGCCTCGATTTTAAGGGTGGCTTCGGGAAAGCATTTTCAGCCGCCTTTAATTCGTCTACAACAATACCACGCCGAAAGATACGTATCGCACCCCTACGACACTTATGGAGACTGTCAATCTCCGCTTTGTCGACGAAGGTGGGGAGAGAGATCTCCACGGTCCGGATTTGCTGTGAGACACCTTCGAAGGCGGATCTTTATACAAGTCATTGGCCTTTCCCAAAGCTTAGAGTCGATGTAAGAGCTACGCCGATGCATCACACTACCTTTGTGAGTTTGATGGGTGATCATGTCTTCTCAAGGTAATGCCTAAGAGAGGAGTGGGACGTTCCTAAGCGGAAAGCTATCACGAGGTATACTCGGACCCTCTAGATACCAGAGGGCGGGGTACAAATACAGATCGTGGGTCGCTTTACCGCTTACATTTATCGCTCATGTAGTGTTCCATGTCTCCATGCTCTGGAAGTACACTTCAGATCTAACTCATGTAAAGTGGATCGGGGCGAGCTTGTCGTTGATTCCTTGATGGGATCTTCGAGGATGAATCGATGTATCATGTGATAGCCGGATCAGTCTCATGGAGGCTGTTGAAGGTGTGTCAAAAGACAGAGGAGGAGGAGGCACATGGGAACACGAGGACATGATATTCGCGCTTATCCTTCTTTGTTTCGAGGACTCCGAGGTGTTGCTCTCTTAGTCATTTGATATTAAATGACTGCTAGATATGCACGTGATTCAATGTAGGTGTGGAATTTCGGGACGAAATTGCTAAGGAGGGAAGAATGTAAACCCGTAAATTTGAATTTTTCTAAAAATGGTAAACTAAGAAATTTAAATTTACAAAGATAAGTCAGAACCCCAAATTTTATAAATCTCGACGATTTAAACAGACCACCGTCGATTCGTCTCGCAAAATTTAGTCACATAGACGAATTTCGTTGAATTATGAGACAGTCGGATTTTCACGATTTTCGGGGCGTCGAGTGCCTGGTGGACCCCAAAAACGGGATATTTGAGAAGAAAAAAAAATCTCAAAAGTGGAAAATAAATTAAGTAAAGTTCATTTCAAAATAATTTGAACTTGAAACAGGACGAAATAAATTGTTTCGGGGCATAAACCGATTCGGACAAGTCCGCATACATGGCGCGACGTGGGCCAAACATTTGAACATTAAAAGGAGTTAAAAGAAAATGAGAGGGGGAAAAAATAGAATATCCCATTTTTCTGGTTTTACGTGAGAGGAGATATATACAAAGGAGAGCTCCAACCCTCTCTTTACTATCTACGAGACGTGATCGGAATTCGTAGGGCCAAGAGTTGAAAGTTCATCTACTCGACGAGGGCTACGTGTGGGTACCAAAAAGGAGGGGTTTCACCCAAGATCCAAGGGAGGAGATTTCGGGAAATCAAAATTTTTGGGATTGGGAGGTGTTCTTGAGACCTCCTTCGGTTTTACTATGCTCTAAGAGGTAGAAATTCTTCCTACTTTGGTTTATTTTCCACTCTAAGGGCTGTTTGGTTGTGTTTTATGCCCTAAGGGGCTGTTTGACAAAATTTTGGGATGAGGGAATAGTGCCCTATTTTGACCCTATATGATGTCCAGCTTTTGGGGCTGATTTTAGATTAGAAAAAGAGGGAATTTGGATTAGTGTCCTTCATGACAATTGTAGCTGAAGTTGTGAACTTGAGGTTAGAATTACCAAAATTGGACCTCTATAACTTAAGTTATGGTCCATTTAATTTATGGAATCATTACAACTAGCCGTTAATTGTTTGTGTCTGTGCTTGAGACCGATTTTCTATTGGGAAAATAGTAATTTGGACTAGTGTCCTTCATGAAAATTGTAGTTGAATTTGTGAACTTGAGGTTAGGATTTTGAATTACCCAAATTGGACCTCTATATCTTAAAGTTACATTCCATTTTCTAGTACGCTGAACAGTTGCCTTGTTCGACCCCATACACTAACCTATTTAGGATTGGATTTCTCTGCTGGGAAAAAGATGGAATTGACTAGTTGTTCTCCATGGAAATTATAGAAGGCATTTTGTAAAACTTGATGTAGAATTTGAATCACCCAAATCGACCTCGCATAACTCAAGTTATGGTCTATTTCTGATTGCCAAGCAACTTAAAGGTTTAATGGCTCAGGTCCAAATTTCAGTACCGTTAGGGACTCCGGTTTATGAACCGAGTTCAAACTATTTTGTGGTCTATTATGGTTTTTGTGTGGAAATCGCTTTAGGCATTCTATACCACAACCGGTCTTGGAGGATCAAGTTATTACCGCTGAGCTCGAGTGACATGCTCGCATGCAATTGATCGAGGTTACCATGTTTGTCCTAATGTATTGACATGTGATGAGTTTCATAGAGGATAAGTGCCACTGCGATGGCCTGCTTTCAGAGGTTATTCAGGTACATGCTTATGTCACAATTTGGCCTAGAGGATAAAATATTTGGCTGTTTCACGGTGATGACTTACTAATGTTGATGTATGTGCAAATATGTTGAGACATGAGATGTGCGGGATCGCTTGGAAATTTTATGTCGATTGATATAATTGTCCATGATGCATGGGTGATATGCATGAGTAGAATTGTCCATATAATATCTATCATATATGTGATATGGTATATTATGAAATGGTACATCGCATTGCATATGCAATGGGATATTGCATGAAATGGGTGAGGCATGGTTCTAATCACTGCTTAAGCAAGCCAGACGTGGGCTCAGATATGACAACGCCCAACAGGCTGCACTCTGGCCAGATACATGAAAATGAAAATATGTCAGTATTAGCAAGTAGGATAGACACCACTCGTGAAAGCCCCGTTAGTTTTGGTTATACATATGTGTCCAACGGTGAAAGCCCGTGAAAGTGTAGGAAGGCTTGCAAAGCCTGCGGTGAGACCCTGAAAATTTGCTACCCACAAAAAGAAAAATGATTTTGAATGTAAATGATCATTGAGGTGTAACATCCAAAATGCTTTTGGTTTGAAAAACAAATGAATTTTGTCAGAAATGATCACGGATGTAATCCAATAAATGATGAATTTTATCACACTGACATCGCATGGTGTGGCAGAGCCGATAAGGGCTCTAGTAAGAGGAAGCTCTTAGCGACTCGCTGTAGTATGGTACATGATCGAGTCTCATCTCATTTTATGACATGTGATTTACAGTAGAAATTGCATGTTTTTACTTGGAATGTGGATGTGAATTGCGAATACGACAATTGCATGTGTACTTAGGGGCGGAGTATTCTCAGAGGAAGTTTACTCATCAAGGTGAAATACCCTTTATGGGACCCCCATTTCAGGTACAGAAATACACTAAACGCACGCACTACTCGATAACAGAATACAGAAAGCTGTCACATTCAGATTCATTCTAAGATGCTTGGAACATATTGGTTCTTAACTTGTATTTTCAGGTAATAAGAATTGAAATTAAATTTATGGGACTGCTTTTAAATATAATTTTGTATGTTTTAAATGAAAGGGATAAATGGGCTCGGGATTGGGGCCACTTTTATCATGTTCCGACCCCGTGACTCATTATCAGGTTATAATAGTGCCCCTGGATGGGGTCTTATTATCAGAGGTAATATAGGTTGTATTTTGGGTAGAACTCCCTGTACAAAGGAGACTTTGTTTGATTTTTGTTAAATTATAATCCTTGCAGCGAGACACAACAAGGCGGTATCTGCCAATTCGACATCCACAATTTTCCGCTGCCGACGGCGGCCGTCAAAGTACTTCGGGTTTCGGGGCGCTACGTAAGCCTTGAATCCATTAAAGACAAAAATGTCATTTAGTTTATATGGAAAAGCATTGTGTGCAGGTTCGGAATACCCCAATCGATTGTAACAGACAATGGGCCATAATTTGATAGCCGGTTATACAGGAACTTTTGCAACGAATTGAAAATGAAAAACCTATACTCGACCTTTACTAAGACTCGTGATAAGCAACGCCGTGCCGCCTAATAAAACACCCTATCGCCTCAAAAACGCCACATTTAGCTAAAGGAGCGTAGATGAACTACTGTGAGTATTAAGGCCCATAAGACAATCCACCGAAGCCGATCTGGGAATCGTCACTCTCAAGACACGATGTAGCCTATCATACCCATTTAAATCTGATGCTACCATCTGTAGAGCTTCCCGAGAAAGTGAATGTCGGGGCTTTCATAACTAAAGATCTAAGAGACACAACAGATTAGAACTCCGAAGCGTGTATCGTAGCATAACATCATACCAAAGCAGGCCGGAAACTCGCACAACCAAATACGCGAAAGCCATGTACATTCAAAGCCGAGGAGTTAGTCTTAAGAAGGGTCTTTGAAAACACGGCCAACCCAACAAACGGGAAATTCCAGGCTAATTGGGAAGGACCATACACAATGGTCAAGTAGGGATAGCCGGGTCTTATGCGTTGAGCAAACCAGATAGGACTGTTGTTCCCAGGATGTGGAATGCTATGCATCTTAAGAAGTACTATCAGTAGTGTATTCTTTGAGGGGTTTACCATCAATAAAAGATTGTTCTTTACACATTTCCTCTTAAAACCTACAATTTCTTCTTTCTAATAAGTCCAGTCATGGTTGATGTACTGTTGTCACATAAAAAGTCTAGATATGGTCGGTTGGCCTCACGTATTCTAAAAGTCCGTGCATGGTTAGTTATCTGGCCGGGCGCTCTAAAAGTCCGTGATATGGTCATGTCCTGCTAGCATTCTAAAAGTCTAGATATGGTTATTGTCCTGTTAGCATTCTAAAAGTCCATATATGGTTGTTGTCCTGCTAGCACATAAAAAGCCCAGTCATGGTTGATGTCCTGCTGGCACATAAAATGTCTAGTCATACTGATGCTCCCATCGCGCCTTAAAACGTCTGCACATGGTTGATATTCCCGCAATACTATAGAAAGTCCAACTATGGTTGTCGCGTCACTGCATTTTCAAAATAAAAGAAAAGGGGAGCCCGCATATAGTCACGCCATGAAGGGGTTTTTATCAAAATGCGCTAAAGAGCTAAGGGTTACAAGGACTAATGTGCATTTTGGCGGCACAACGGCCTCTTCTTATAAAAATCTCCTAAAAATAGCCCAAGACTAATATGAAGGAAAGAGTTAGCCCCGTCTCCTCGCAAATGCCCCTATCGGGTGCCTGTCAGTTTCAACCGGATGTACCGCAAACTTTGATCTGGCCACCACGGCCGGGGTACCCTGCATTCACAAAAACTTCTGAGGAAGTGCCTGTGAGGATTTAGGCATGCTGTCCGAAATCCTTGGTAGGTCACCGCGGATGCCATGCTTGAACACACAACATCCTTAGCCATAAGTGAAAATTTGCTCCAAGGTTTTCTAGTAGTCTTCCACCATGACTTCTCAGCTCCCGCCTTACACGGGAATGGAGAGCCGATTAATTTCATCTCTCCGGATGTCTCGAGCTCTAGTAAGAGGCGACGTCCGCCAACCGCTAGCGAGCAACCTTTAGCCTCTGAAATTTCTTCCTGCCTTCTCCTTTGCTCGCCAAGGCATCTCAGATCCTAACCACGCCATCCTCCGCCGCTCTAGCTCCCCGCCCCGCCGCTATGGTCGCAAGACGAGCTACCTTAGCCTCCCCGTTCGGGCTCGTCTTTCTTTCTCCACTCGCCAATCTTCTCGCGACAAGCTGGCTTCCTTCGCTTCCAATGTTTCTCCTCGACTCGGGCCGCCAAAGAAGCCGCCCAAGGCTCGACATGCTCGAAACGCTGATCGAGTAGCCGCACTATCGCGACGTTTGCCGGATCGAAACTCCCTATACCGATGAACCATGTTCGATGGTCGCTGAGTCAGAAGAGAAGTTGGCACGAAATTACAACGAGGTAATAACCAAGTAAAACAAAGACGACGGCTCAATTGGACGGCAGGAAAGTCATGGCTGAGAATGAACATCCCGCACTCGCCACCGATCGGAAAGCCTCCTTTACCCAAATAGACAGGAACGCAATTAACATCGCTCGCTGCGGAGCCGCCACCGATACGCCGAAAGTAATTGTGGATGGGAGGTCTCGCATATGCATAACTGGACGCTCCGCCTGGTTAAAGGGGCTCCAACGGTCGATGATCTCCTGAGCACCCTCTAAATCAGGGGTAATCTATGCCCGCGGAAGAGGATCCTTCATTTAGTAGGAACGCACGCAGACGCGAACACCTCGGTCAGCGGCCTTCTTTGCCAGGTATGGTATTTGTAAGCTTCGCGTGGTTAGCAGAGTAGTACTACTCTCGAGGGAGACCCCGCCAATTTCGCCAACACTAGCTCAAGAAGGATCCTCCGAGGTGCACCGTCTCGCTGGCGTCAAAATCGATCACTCATCGTGCCCCATCAGAGCCCATCGATTACCGTCACCCCCGCCTTCACCTAGCTGAAGACCGCCTCGATGCTTCCCATCAGATGTGGGAGCGGGCTCATCCTCTGAGTCCGCAGTCCGCTTGCATCCGTGCAATAAACCCGGTGACATGCATAGACATTTCCCTCTTCCCTACAGAGCCCATTGGCAGCTCACCAACCAATCCATAAAGCCTTCCAACCAGACGCCGATCGCAGCTCACGGTTTGGGTAGCTGACATCGGGGGTCGGGTGATCCGATTGCATCTCCCTAAGGCTCCCGTGGTAGCCTCCACATTGGTCTTCCCGCAGAAATCACCCTAGAAGAGCCATTCGCACTTACAAAGGTCAGTATAAACTAAGTGCTCTCTTAATGCTTCCCATGGGAACGACGGATGATGTAAGGAAAGGCGCAAGTGGCTAACTCTCGCAAGTTCCTCGCTGTCAGCAGAAGTTCGTGATTGCGCTTTGCCTCATTATCTCAAACAGTTGCCTGATGTTCTCCAGGCCAGCCTTCTCTATCCAGTTGACCTCGCCTGCGATTACATGAATCGTCTCATAGGACATGATCTGCAACCGAACTCAGATTAACTTGGAAATGTAACAGATTGATTCATATCGAACGAAAGCCCTAGAAAGCTGGGAGTCTCATACCACGGATCCCTAACTAAGACAATCTCCTTCGCTCTATCTCTGGGAGCCTAGAGCCCGATTACGAAGTGTAGTCGGGGGATCAGGTCGACATGGACACCGACTTTGGCCCCTGGTCAATGTAGACAAACATATCTCACAATGAAATATCCAGCGAGTAGAGAAAGTTTAGTATGCTAATAACCTATTAAAATCCGAAAAACATTCAGATGAATAAGCGAGGTTTCGGTGATTCCAAAGAACCGGCTTCACCAATGATGAAACTAGGAAGTGGAGTCCAACCGCGAATCGCTTCCTGCAAAGAAGATCGCGTTATCCTGCCTCGCCTCACAAGAGAGCGTTTCACCATCCGACAATTCTAAACTAACGTTGTCAGGGATACGATAGAAGGACCTCAGATCCACTAGGTACATAGAAGACATAAGGCTGCTCATAGTAGGCGACTCCCGGCTAGACCTCTTCCTGCGGCCAACCTGACTAGTGGAAGTCTCCTCGACTCTCATCATTCGGCAACAAAGAACTGGATCAACTCAAGGATCTCGCAAAATGATGTTTTAATAACACCCCAGCCGAGGAGCTTCTCGCTGAATCATTGGGACGCACCTTAAATGGGTATGTCCTAAAACTCTATGTACAACTATTGCCGAGACCTTATCGGCGATCAAAAGTGAGCATTCAAAACAATCCCATAAACGAAAAACCCACTAGGAGATTGAAAATGTTCTGAAATCTTCAACGGCTCATTCACCAAAATCTTTAAGAGGATAGCAAACACTCAAAGGATTCTTTGGAAAAAAGTTTCTAACAACAAAGAAAGAAACGCCTACACCTCTATCCTTATATAGGGCAAGGCGTGAACAGGCTCATTAAACGCACTGTCAGGTCACCCGTAATATCGGGAGACGTGCTCCTCTCCCCCTACGCTTGATATACGCAAAGGCGTTTCATCTGCTAGGGCACCCAAGCTCACTAATGGTAAACACCCGACTCTTTGGATCTATTGACCACAAAGCTCCTTCAACCCTACGGGCCAGTCTATCTCGTTGTCAGCCCCCCCGGCTTTTTAAAACGGCCTGTGGTGCATTAATCGCAAGTGCAGCCCGCAGAGAAATCCTAACCAAGAAAAACTAAAACCCATCTCCAAAGTTAACAGGCTTCTGTGGCCACCTCGCATCATAAGCTCCCTGCAATGGGCACACCGAAGAAAGAGCAAAATAGAAAGCTCGATGTATGCTCACTAAAAGCCAAATCTTATTAAAATACGCTAAATCAGGCGTAGTTACATAAAACAAAACAACGTATCCAAGGAGCCTAGATGTATCGGCTTACAAAAGGGCCTAAGTAATCGAATCCAAAGAATGCCAAAAAACAAAGGAAGAGGTAAAATTCAAGAAAAGAGGCTTCGTAGACGCCATTGGTTTCCAGACGCTTACTTTAAGGTTCTCCCAGAGAAGCCTTCATTGCCGCTCCGTAAAAGCTTTCAGATGAAGGCTCTCCAGAGACCGCCAAGATAGGGGCACTCCAAATTTCAACATTGAGCCCTCGAAGAAGGCCAACTACATAATCAAAGTCGCCACAATGACTCCAGCCGACACAAGAAGGCCCAACAAGGAGCCTTGAAAAGGTGATGCCGTACACCAGCTCCCATTCAGTGACACCTGATGGGTCAACAAACACACAATATCCATTAACAACGAATAGCTGTAGAGACCTCTGAAAGCCTCCCTCCATAATCTCTCCACCGGGCCACCGCCACACGCAAGAAAGAAAATCAAGCACACGCAAAGTGCTTTGTGTAATAGAAGAGGAATCCATCGCAACTTCATAAGCTTCGAGGGGTTCAACTCGTATATGTACAGAAACTCAAAAGACGCCAAGAATACAATTCATCGAGACATCACATGTCATCGGCGCATCGAACATATCCGCATTAATAATCTAAAATTCTCCAGACTTGTGGTCTCGAACATGCGATTTTCCCGACTCAGAATAAAGATGATCTTCCAGCTGAAAAAAAGGGGGTATCAGAGTATCACGATCTTTCGCCTGTGACTACAATCAATAAAGTCTGAAGACTCTTGTGCCCACTCGCCTGACCAAACACAAAGCGCCCAAGGATCCATTATATCAAAAAGCTCCATAATTTAACCGACTTACTTTAAGATAGCCTTCTAACTCATTCCATCCCTGAGTCCCCGCCGATCGTCCTATCGCATACAGGTGGTTAGGCAAAAATAAATATGTTTATGAGAAAATTACACATAGAATGTTTATCTACGGATCTCCCAGCATCCGAATCTGATACGCCTCAAAAAAGTTAATTCTTAATAAGAGAGAGTTGATCTTTGATAAGGAAGGAGAAACTTTATCACCAACATGAGATTATCTTTCAAAAATCAGAGAATTGGTATTTGATAAGGAATGAGTGATTTTATTGCTAAAATCACGAGGTTATCTTTCCAAAAATCAAGGATAAATTCGAATATAAATCAGAGGCTCCCTAGGAGGGAAATGTATGCAACCCTAATTGTCAAACTTCCTTCTTCTTCTTCTTCTCCATCTTGTTACTGACTTAAGCTTCGAGAAAGGGTTAAGTAATTAACGCGAGCCCCATTTTTGCAAGTTTACATCACGCCCGAATACCCTTGAGATGACAAACGAACTGCAATCGGACAAACAACTTTCTGGGAAAGAATCTAATTTCCTAGAAACTCGGCACCAACAACCACAGGAATACTTACAATTCTAAGGAAATCCATTTTTCAAGAATGCTTCCGAACAATTTAGGACTGAGCTTCATCAGATGGTAAATTTGCGATAAACCTCTTAAACCTTGTAGTCGCTCAAACATTTTCTGTCATCACAGTCTTTCAACATTGTTTCTCATCAGTTTTAAAATTTCTAAATATTCCATATTATTTTCCAAATTGGTAGACATTTGCACTCTACCACCCATGTCATTTTCCTGTTCTTTTTCCTAAAGTGATAGCAAGAGCAGAGGTCACCTTATTTTCTGGATAGACTTTTTCCTTATACCAAGCAGGTCTATCCATAAGATCAATAGGAACTAGTTTGATCTTCTCCTGCAATCCCTGCATAATCATAAGGAACTAAAATCATCAAGAAATTCATAAAACAACACACTTAATTCCATCCACAACCACGAGAAAAATTAGTGTTACATGTATCATGCTAGAAGCGAGAACCTGAACGACAACCTTGTAGTTTCGAGCAATCCAGACGCGCTGTGCGTATGGGCATATGTAAGAGGTATACAACCTGCAAGAGACAAAAATAATTGTTATAATTCTGTCAAAAAAAGAAAAGAAAAGAGAAGAAAAGAATGGTTATAAAGCTCAGCTGAATTACACTGAACTACATCCAAATTCACAATATACTGAACAGAACCAATCCGGATTTACAAATATCTTGACCCAATGATCTTAAGGAAGAAATAAAGAACAAGTGACAGAAAAGAAAGAAAAGGGAAAACTAATCCAATTTTGACAAATTCAGAACTACTACTGAAATTAAAACAACGAGGGATTCTGAAATAGAACAAACACCTGGTGGTTCCATCAAAAAGAGGCGGTGGGTCAGAAGTAGAATCAAGAGCAGGGGGAAGAGAACTTCTGTGCACCAAAAAATCAGAACCAGAAAGAAGAACAGGGGGAAGAACCTCTTTAGCACTTCTGCGCACCAAAAGAAATGAAGACCCAGATAGGAAAATGTAAATTCAAACAAAACCCAGAAAGGAAAAACCCATTAGAAGATCAGAAAAACAATCACAATGATAACAAAAATAATTATTCAGGAGAAAATTTTCTGTTTTACGTGACAGCCATTAATGATAGTGGCGCAATGTTTCTCTTAGAATTGAAGGAGAAAGGTTGAAACGAGGAAGACTTGTTTGGTGGAAAAGGAGAGAATGAGATATATTTGTGAGCAATTGTCTGAATTTGAAGAAATTTCTGGGATAACTGATCAAAAGGGACAAATTTCTTGAATCATCGACTTACTTCCAACTTTAATACTTCAAATGGTCAATGCTTCTTAAATATCCTTTCAGTCTATTACTTCCTTCTCTTTAGTCTTTAGGCTCTTACACCTTTATAACTGATCAAAAGGGACAAATTCCTTGGAATCATCGACTTACTCAACTTTAATACTTCAAAATGGTCAATGCTCCTTAAATATCCTTCAGTCTATTACTCCTCTTCTTTAGTCTTTAGGCTCTTTACACCTTTTTTAAATAAACTTTCTTTCTCTTTCATTTGTATGGTTATTACTTATTGACTCATTTCTATTGGCGCTTCTTCAATACATTTCTTCTAAATTCCCCAGACGGCATATATATATATGAGATGTGAGAAATATTTAAAAAAATTTAGAATTATCAAAACTTTTTTATATTATTTACAACCACGAAAAAATGGAGTTAAAAAAAGGTAACAATCAATGTGCAAAGTGTGAAGAAATATTGTATAAAGAAGATCATGGTATTGCTTACATATTTTTATATACTTGTAGTCTTGTAGATATATATGTGATGATATAGGATTTTGGCTTAATATATATAAGTTATCTGTCTCTTTTAGTCATATACCAAAACTTTATTAATATCAAATTGAACTTAGAAGTAGTTTGCACTCTCAGAGAGAAGAATTTACTTAATATTATAGTATTGTTAATTCTTTTTTATAGTTATATTCAACTTGACTTGAATCATTTGCTAAACCTTTCACATCAAGTTACCTCGATCGTCTAACCTCCGGGAAAGATCAACTGCAAATCGAACTCGCCAAAAAGGCGATCCGACAATGGCGCCAACCACTTCCAACGACAAGCACGAAAACGGGGCACAGCTAAGCAGAGAAGCCAGATAACACGCTCTTACCTCGGGAGATCTCCACGATTTATGTAACGTTGTCACAATCTTCCCTTAATTTTAGAATAAAATTCTAATTTGCGATAAAATCAGTTTCCTTCCTTATCAAAGATTAATACTCCGAAAAAATGAGGGATTTGGAAATCGTAACTCGCACATAACATTCGCTGCATTTTCTCCGCTCAGTGAGGCCATCACTTCAAAACTCCATAAGCCGATATAGGGTAGCCTACTTGGGACTCAAATCCTGCACTGGGTCGCTAATGGTCAGTCTCACAGACACTTCGCTTTCTTAGATGAGCTTTAAGATTTTCCTGTTTAGTTAGTCCCTGTGACACTCCAAAACTCTGTGTGTCCCGCTGGATCAACCATCAACCTACTTCGGAATACTACTCCAGTAATCGTATAACTAAGCTTTGATACAAAACTAGTGTCAAATACCTGTGGGTACCGAGTCATTCGATACTACCTCGATACGTCCTATTTACTGGGATCCATTCATCATATTTAAGTTAAAAATATGCGAATATTACACTTAAAATAGCCCGTAAGAGTTCAATCACTACTCTCTTACTACTATTACATACCGGAACTAGATTGTTCCACAGTTTTACAAAATCATTTATCAAAACCACATGTCAGTTCTTTTCACAATCGCGCTTCGAATCTAGCCAAATTCTTCCACCTGTACACCCTACACTAAATGTTTTCCCATAAAGGGTGATACGCGCCTAGTAGAAAATATTTCCTATGTGCGGCTATTCCCTACCTGGGTGTCAGACATGTAACGGCTCATGTTCTTTCACATTCACATTCACATTCCAAGTAAAAACATACAATTTCTACTGTAATCCTACGTGTCATGCCACTTAAATGAGATGAGACTCAATCACGCATTACGCCTCGAGTCCTTACCACTCCCATCATACCCGAAGTCCATCGAATTTCTATCACACAATGCCGAGGCCCATGTGTGATAAAATTCATTATCTTTGGATTACATCTAATGATCATTTTACAAAACAAATTTATTTGTTTTCAAACCAAAAGCTTTTTGGATGTTACACCTCAATGATAATTTGTATACAAAACTCATGTGTTCTTTTTTTGCGGGTATAATTTTGGTGTCACATCACGTGCCTCGACACTGATACTTTTTATGGCCTTTCATCGCTGGAATTATGTCTAACCACAATTAACGGGTCTTTCACCCGAGAGGGTGTCTATCACTGCTTGTTATTGCTCGACACAAGTTTTCTTTACCACATTATTCAATCGTGCGACTCTATTAGACTTCGTCCCACTTGACCGAGCCCACCCAATCAAACACCAAACGCAGTGTTGATTTTTCAACCATTGACTCACACCCATTCAACGCGACGTTCCATGCAGATACGTGAATGCGAACGCGCTATCAGACAAGAGTATCATGCCACATGTATAATGAATGCTACATGGACAACACAATCCATACCACTTATCGGGTGTCATGGACAATCACATCACCTGCATATGACTTCCATACATCTTTCATTCATGTCAATATATCATGCAAGCATATATCAACATCCACATACAACATGTCATTATATGTTCAAGTAATGACACACACACAATCAAGCCATGTAATGGCCATTTGCACATATAAACTCATCACATGTCAATACATTAAAACACACATATTAACATCCAAACATGTCACTCTTAGTCAAGAATGACATTCTTAAACAAGTCATACAATGGCCTTGAAACAAGCCACAAACAATCATAAACCAAAGCAGGACTAACCCCAACAGCCATAAACATAGGCCTCATGTCACATAGCCTCGCCCAGCCTCACCTGTGTAGGGACCGTAAAAGTTCCCATTTCGTCCCTGCCTCACTCTAGGTGTATACCCTCGCTTCAGCACTCTTTACTCAGCAACACCACCTCGCGCAGCGAAGGCCCTCCGGGAGACCCCACGTCCCGCCAGCAAGGACACTGACCGAACCCATCCAAACTACTTTTCCGGCTAAAAATGAAAATAAACTAAGTAGAAGAATTCATCTACCCTTGGGAGCGTAGAAAATCCCTAAGAAGCCTCGTGGACACTTCCTAAACCTGAAACCTTCGATTTCCCAAACTCCTCATTTAGACCCCCTGCAAGAAATCCTCGCTGATATCACTACACCTTGCCGACGTAATGAACTTTCGCTGGGTCCGAAAAACTTCGACCGATGGAAATCCATAGATCTTGGGCTAGCTCCTGCCTCTCCTCTTCTCTTCTCTTACTCCGTCAAACTAGGAAAATGGGCCTCTTTTCGCCTCAATTTCCCTTTTGTTCCAACTTAACCTTACAAAGTTAAGTAAGGTCCACGCCGCCCACGTGTCCACGCCACAACCGATTTTCACGGCTTTCGATTTATTTTGTTTCAGTTCAAGTTCAAATCATATTCCATGAACTTAACTCAAGTTATTTCCTAACTTCCGAGATTTTCATAAAAAAACTTGTCATTGGGAGTCATTGGACACTCGTCACCCCAAAAAATGTAAAAATCCTACTATATCGGAATTCGACGAAATTCGTCTGGGTAACTAGATTTTGCGAGACGAATCCAACAGGAAGGTTTGTTTCAACATCCGAGATCTAGAAAATTTCCAGGTTTTCAACATGTACTATAGCGACAAATTACCGTTTTGTCATTTTTTAGAAAAATTCAATTTTTCTCGGGTTTTACATTCTCCTTTCCTTAAAAGAATTTTGTCCTAAAATTCCCACACACAACACATACAATCACATGCATATGTAACAGTCATTTAATATCAATGACTAAAAACATACCTTCTTCCTCGAATAAGAAGGGATAGTTGGCACGCATAGTATTTTCACGTTCCCATGTTGCCTCCTCCACTCCACGGTGCTGCCACAACACCTTCATCAAATTTCACAAACTTGCTTCAGAAACCCGGTTCGATTTTCCGTGAATACGATCCCATCCCTCTCCTCGAAGGTTCCATCCGCATCAACCACAAGCTCTTCCCAATCCACCACATGAGTCGAATTTGGGGTATACTTTCGGAGCATGAAGACATGGAATACCGCATGAACACTCGATAAACTCAAGCAGAAAGGCCAATCGGCATAATCGTACCTACCCTCTCGAAAGTACCCCAAAGGCCCAATATACCTCGATGATAGCTCCGCCTGCAAACCCGACCATTCCTCCTTTAAGCATCACCTTCAAGAAGACATGATCACCCACCTCAAATTCCAAAGGTCGCCGCCGTTTGTCGCGTAGCCTTCCGCCAACTCTCCGAGCCGTGAGAAGACACTTCCGTATTAAATCCATCTTCTTAGATGTGTTCCTAATCACCTGCACTGCATGTGTTCTTCTACCCACCTTGCCTAACAAACCAGAGATCGACATGACCTCTCATATAATGCCTCATACGGTGCCATCCTCGTATGCCTCGCCTCAACTATTGATGTGCGACCTATTATGCAAATGCCTTCCCAACCACCAAATCAAGCACGCATGCCCGTAGCATGTCCTCTAACGCCCGGATGGTCCTCTAATCGACTATCTATCGGGATGAAAAGTCGCGGCTCATCATCAACTCGCGGTCCCCCACGGCTACTGAAACTCTCCAAAATGATTCATAAACCTCGGGATCCCGGACCCCATATGATAGAAACTAGTACTTCATGTAACCGGATAATCTCTCGTACGTATAACCTGTAGAATTCCTCTAGAGTGAAGGTCATTCGCATAACTAGAAAGTGTGTCAACTCAATAAGCCAGTCCACTATCACCCACACCATGTCATGCCCTCGCGATGTCCGTGACAAGTGAGTCACAAAGTCCATCGTGATGTGCTCCCACTTCACTCAACTACCTCCAATGGCTGGAGTAAGCCTGTTAGCCTCTAGTGTTCAGCCTTTATCTATTGACACGTGAGACATCGTCGAACGAAATTTCCAACGTGTTTCTTCATCCCACTCCAGTAAAACTGGCGACGTAGATAGTGATACATCTATGTGCCACCTAGATGCACTATAAAACGAGAGTAATGGAACTCCCTAAGGATCTCCTCTCTCGTGACTCTCGCCTAATCGGGGAACCACAACCCGTCCCCATAACAAGATCACCATCCGCGGTGTACGGCCCAACCTTCATCACCTATACCTGACCGTACCCAATCCCTGGTGGACAATATCTCTATGTCCTGTCCCTGAAACTCGATCACTCTGCTCAGTAGGGAAGGCGTAGCCACTAAACTCCCCAAGGTATCCTGAGTCTGATCACTATACTATAGTCTGAACTGTCCCATAGTCTCGAGCATCTGCCATTCCTGGAAGCTATACTAGCCAACACACCCTCGCGGACTGTGAAGCCATACCAGCTAACACCCTTTTGTGACTTCCGTCGAAAGTGCATCAACCACCACATTTGCCTTACCGAGGTGGTAATGCAAAGTGAAATCATAATCCTCCAGATACTCCATCCACCTATGTTGCCTCATGTTAGGGTCCCGTTGTGTGAAAATGTACTTCAAACTCTTGTGGTTTGAAAACACCTTGAACTGCTCGCTGTAAAAATAGTGGCCCCAAGCCTTTAAGGAAAAGATAATGGCCGCCAACTCCATGTCATGTGTAAGGTAACTTTGTTTGGCGGGGTTCAAGAACCCGCCGGTAACCATAGTTCACTACCTCCCTGACCGCATCAAACATACATCCCAATCCGGTCCCAGAGGCATCATAATACACTGTGTACCTCTATCCCACCTTTAGGACAATCAGAATAGGAGCTGAAGTAAGCCTCCTCTATAATTCCTAGAATGCCCTCTCACACAAGTCATTCCACTCAAACTTGATATCATTTCGAGTCAAACTCGCCATGTGCATAGCTAACCGAGAGTAGTCCCCAATTAACCTCCCAGAAGACTTACCAATCCCAAGAAACTACGTATCTCAAGATTGACTTTTGCCTTCCTAACTCATAATCGCTCAACCTTCTCCTGTCCACGGATACGCCAAGCGATACTATGCCCTAAGAATTCACTCCACAAGCCAAAATTCACATTTGCCGAATTTGCATATAACTCCGATGTCTCTCTCAAGGTCTAGAGAATGACCCTCAAGTGACCCTAATGATCCTCCTTAGACTTAGAGTAGATCAAGATGTCATCCACGAAAACCACAACGAATCGATCTAGGTAGGGTTGGAATACCCTATGCATAAGATCCATGAATGTCGCTGGGGCATTCGTCAATCCGAAAGGCATCATTGGGAACTCAAAATGCCCATATCGCATTCTAAACACTGTCTTAGGGATATCTACCTCCCTAACTCTCAAATGATGTTAATCGGTGCGGAGGATCCATATCGAGTAGACCCCGCACCTCCATTCTCCTCATCAAACAAATCATCAATCATCCAAACAAGACTTCATTCTTCTGATGGTAGCCCTATTCCAATTGCCGATAATCAAGTACACAACTAAAGAGTCTTCATTCTTCTCGAAAATAAGACCGCAGGCGCCCTAAGGTGAGGTGCTTGATCTAATAAAACATTTGTCGAACAATTCTTGCAATCGACCTTGCCCTCTCCTAACTCAAGAGCGCCATTCTACGAGTCATGTAAATGGGCGAGTGTACCAAGGTGCAACTCAATAGTAAAGTCTACATCCCTATGAGGCAAACCCTGTGAGTTCATCTCAAAACATCCTCAGAGACTCACAAAAACCACCCGAGGTACACTCAACTCCCGGTCTTCCACTGCCTTTCCAGTAAGGCTTGCTAGCCAACCCATCAACCGGCTCAGGCTAACGAGTCATACACCGCTTGGGGTAAAGCATCGTGCTTATCCCCCTGAAACATAACACAAACATCATCCCGTGTGTAAGTAGTAACCCTCCTACGATCACAATCAATGATGACTCAATGTGCCGTCAACCAGTCTGTCCCAAGGATGACATCAAACTCTGACATGTCCATGTCCCTGAGGTCCATAGTGAGCAGAATCCTTGAGATCTCTAACTCACAATCTCGACATATATGATCAACGCTCACCCTAGTTCCTAGGAGAGAACTCACATGCAATGGATTTTCCAAGGTTTCAACCTCTAAGCTTAAATCTCTCATACATGATGCAACAATGAAAGAATGAGATGCACTAGAATCAAACAATACTCTTATCCATAAGCGAAAGAGTAGAAAAGTACCTTGAATAACCGATTGATCTGCAAGCTCAAGCTGAGGTGGAATGGCCTAGACACGCTCCCTGTCCTGAAGTCTCGGGCCCGTGAGCCCTAATTCCTGACTCGACCCATGCCCAGACCCATGTGGTCCGTCTGTGAAATAGTAGGTGCTTGTGCAGCACCCTAGGACTGATGGCCATCTACCTCAGCCCACGGCGAGGCAGGAGGAAACAAATTACATCTGCGTATGTCCTATTGATGACTGAAACTAGGGTGTCCCATAACCCTGGGATCCTTGCCTCTGATGACAATCCTGTCTCATGTGTCTAGGCTAGTGGCAATGGAAACATGTCCTCTGCCATGACTGGCTAGTAGCCCTGAAGTGTCTCCCCATCTTGTGTGATGATCGATCCCCAGATTGCCCCCGTAGTCGCGCCCTCGCTCCTGAAACCTCGGCAAGTCTTCTGGGCTCTTTCTCGAGTTAGAAGAAGAAGGTTGGCTCTCCCTTCCTCTTATCTTTAGCACCCACATCCCGGATGCTTCGTGCGTTATCCACTTCCCCTCTTTGCGCCATAGGGGCCATTCACCATCAGTCACACCTTATAAGAGGAGTCCCACAATTTTACTCCTAAATTGACAATTTAAACCATCTTCAAATTTCTTTGCTTTAGCAATGTTCTGTCATATAATCATCAAGAAGCATGCTAATTCAGTTGAATCAGCCACGTATTCGAAAGTACCGCCACTGCTCCTTGTTTCCAACTCTAGAACTCCTAAACTTTGCACGCCATGCATGCCAGAAATACTCGCCATGAAGAGTTCACATGAAAGTCTTCCCATGTCATCGCTCTAAGTTCCTTAAGGCTTGACCTAATCCCACTCACACTTGGGATTCAATTCTAGCCGGAATGCAAATGAGCCTTATCCTATGCACGGAGGTGATCCCATAGCCTCCAAGATTCCGCAATCATTTCGCATCTACCGGATCGCCCATCTGCCTCTCCTCCCTTGAAGGGGAGGATGATGTGCCTTGAACCTTGGAGGTTACTCGTCCTCCCCGCCCACATTTGCATTAGCCCCAGGCAATGGTGGCCAACACTCGCCTCGAAAGCAATGATAGCAGCCAGTGAAGACTAATAAATCTCCACGGCTAGCTTCACAGACGCCTCTACGTCCTTTTCCTCGACTTGCCATCTACACATGTTAAATAGCAAATTGAGATTCCTTTTATTATCTAACTAGTAGTGCATGTGCCAACTACTAATAGACATTAACAACCCGAACTATTCCATTCGTTCACTTTTTCCGAACCCCTAAGGTTATGTTTTCTAACCCTAGTGTTCCTCTTTTTCTATATACAATTTCTCATGTATATAATTCACACAACAATAAGAAATCAGTCATGTAACACAAACTTGAAACACACAATGTATGCAATGGTCTAAAACCATGCCCATCAAACCCTAGGTAATCACATACCCATGTTAAGGACGAGGCCGTGACATCAACTCAATGAATCTTAACGACTGTGCACTCCATATCCATCAAGCTCTAGCTAACCGCATACCTAAGCTCGGGATACTCAAGTTGTGACACCCCAAACTCAGTCCCGGGCTGACAAACCTGGTCAACCTACGAAATACTACCTAAGGCACTATATACCCAAGCTTTGATACAAAACTAGTGTCAAATACCTGTGGGTACCGAGTGATTTGATACTACCTCGATACGTCCCATTTATTGGGATCCATTCATCATATTTAAGCTAAAAATATGCGAATATTACCCTTAAAACAGTCCGTAAGAGTTTGATCACATCAACCATTATTACATACTGGAACTAGATTGTTCCACAATTTTACAAAAAGATTTATCAAAGCCACATGTCGCCTTCTTCAAATCGTGGCCCTCGAATGAGTTCCCGTCCACCTGTCAGACTCAAAATGTTTCCAGGCAGTGGTGAGCCACACATAGTAGATAATATTCCTATAAGGGCTACTTCCCTACCTAAGTACATGCACGGTCATGTTCCACACATTCACATTCACATTCACATTCCAGCAAACATGCACTTCAATATGGAACTTAAGCATGTCATGCCATGAATGAGATGGGACTCCAACTATGTACCATGTCTGAGTCCTTACCGACGCCTATCATACTCGAAGTCCTGTCGACTTCTATCACACAATGCCGAGACCCGCGTTGATAAAATCCATTATCTTGATTACGCCTTAATGATCGCTTTACAAAACAAAATCATTTGTTTTCAAACCAAAAGCTTGATGTCAGACCTCAATGATCATTTGTATACAAAACTCATTCGTCTTTTTATGGGTAGCAATTTTTTTGTGTCACATCGCAGGCTTTGCACACCTAGACACTTTTACGGCCTTTCACCGCTGGAATTATGTCTAACCACAATTAACACGTCTTTCACCCGAGGGGGTGTTTATCCCTGCTTGATATTACCCGACATAAGTTTTCCTTACTACATTATTCAATTGTGCGACTCTTTTAGACTTCGTACCACTTGATCGAGCCCACCCAATCAAACACTAAACACAAGTAAGGATTTTTTAACCATCCATCACACCCATTCAATGCGATGTCCCCAGGCATATATGAATAATACGCCATCGCATGTTATATCATGCCAAATGTATAATGAATGCTATATGGACAACACAATCCACACCACTTAATGCAAGCTTGACAATCACATCACCTACATATGACTTCCATACATCATTTCATTCATGTCAATATATCATGCAACCATATATCAACATCCATATACAACATGTCATTCTATGTTCAAGCAATGACACATACACATAATCAAGCCATGTAATGGTCATTTGCACATATAAACTCATCACATGTCAATACATTAGAACACACATATTTGACATCCAAACATGTCACTCTTAGTCAAGCAATGACACTTTCAAACAAGTCATATAACGGTCCCGGCTAGCCACAACAATCACATACCGGCCAAGAGAAGAACCCAACAAAGCCATAAAACACAAAAGCTCACGTAGGTCACAAAAGCTCGCTCTAGGCGTAGCCTACTTTTTCCTAGGCGAAGTGGTTCTCCTAGGCGAGGCTGAGCAAAAGCCTCGCCTAGGTGGACCAGAAAGCACCCATTTCGTCTCTCGGCTCGCCTGTGAGTACACTCCTCACTGAGACCTTGCGGTCCTGGTAGCCTAGGCAAAGCTCAGATCGCTTAGGCGAAGGACGCCCAACTGGAAATCGAACATCCCACCATTTTTCGGCCAAAAAATGGAAAATAAACCAAGTAGGAAGAATTCCCCTACCTCTCGAGCGAAGAATCCCTAGAAGGCTACGGATACTTCCCTAAACTTGAAACCTTCGATTTCCCAAACTCCCCATTTAGATCCTCTGAAATCCCGCTGGCTACATTCACCGTAGCCCCCATTGAAGCCGACGAACTTTGTTCTCGCCTCGACGAACTTCCACCGATTTAATCCAGAATCTCGAAGGAAGCCTGCCTCTCCTCTTTCTCTCTTCTCTCTTCTCTCACTCTCTTGGTCAAACCAGGAAAAATGGGCTCTTTTGCCTTAATTTCCCCCTTTTGCTCCAACTTAACCTTAAGTTAAGTAAGTGGCCCACTTCGTGCCATGTGTCCAAATTTGCTTGGGTCTTATTTTGGCCCGAAGTGATTTATTTCATCTAACAAGCTTCAAATCATATTTCATTTAACTTAACTCAAGCTTATTTCCTAACTCGAGATTTGCAAAATTCTGGCCATTGGGAGTCATCGACACCTGCTACCTTGAAAATGTGAAAATCGCACTATTTCGACCGACGAAATTGCCTCAGAATTGGGGATTTCACAAGACAAATCCAACAATGAGGTTCAGTTTGTCATCCGAGATCAATAAATTTTCTAGGTTTTCAACATGTACTAAAATGGCAAATTACCGTTTTGCCCTTTTTTAAAAAAAAATTTATTTTTCTTGGGTTTTATAGTCCCCGCCTAGTTTTAATATGGTAAGTGGGCCTGGACCGTTTCATGATGCGGGCTGCGGTGCCCCGGCCCATCGAAACAGGGTTCAGGTCTAAAGACCCTACTCACAAAACCCCTATTTTCTTCGGCTGAAGGTTTGTGCTTTTTTAGTCGGGGAAAGTACGGTGTTTCTAAACTTTGATTGTGGAAAGTTGAAAGGACTGGGAGAATTAATGCGTACATTGGATGCGTCGTAAAGTGAAGCGCGTTTGGATATAAAGTGCGTGGGTAGCGCATGTTTCCCAACATTTTTGCGGCGCATGATGACTTGACGACACATTTAATGTGCTATTGATGTTTTGCTTCTATATATAGGGTTGGGCTTTGAGGCTTTCTCTTTTTACAATTTCTCAAAGTTCTTTACCTACTACAAATTCCTTTCTCCTATGTTTCTGCGAACTGTTCTTTAAGAGGAATTGTTGGAGATCCCTTCAAAACTTTCAATTTTCCAATGAGTTTTTTTTTTTAAACTAGTTCGTATCTCATTCTTTGTGTTTTTTATGGCTCTGTTTGTTAAGTATTTTTGGGTCATAAAGTTCTCGTTTCTTCTTGAGGGTGTGAACATCAAGCCACGGTGGGGTTCTTAGGTTTTGTGGCTAGCGAGTTGTTAGACCTCCAAAGGGGGATTTCTTGTCTTTCGGCTGATCCCCCTTTATCTGTTTGTTTTCTTATCGAATGGCGAGAGGTCACAAAGAGGCCTGGTTAGGCGTAAGAGGGGGACCTCTCGGGAAATGCCCATTATAGGCGCTCTAGTCGCCATCATGTAGACTCGAGGTCCTTCTCACAAGTCCTCTACCATCGATCGAGATGCTCGATGGCAATTTACTCACTCGACAATAGGAGTGGCAGATAACGCCATTTATTTTACCCGATAGCAGTTTGCTGCTGGACTTTGTCTACCCATCCTTTCTTTAGAGAAGTAGTTCCTACACTCACTGTGATACCTGCGACTTGTACATCCGAATGTCTTCGATTCTTATAGGTTGCAAGAAGCAACTTTCTACCGCTTAGATATTTCACAGAGGGATTTTTTTTATTTACACTTTGGGATTGGGGGTCGCCTATCCATGTCGGCCCACAACCCCCATCTACAATTTTTAACCGGGCTCTCGGACTCTCATAAGACCGAAGCGAAATGGGTTGTTTTGGTTAAATGTCCATGGTACGAGACGCCAGGCTCTCTAGGGCTTCCCTTTGATCTGAACTGCCCTCTCGCTCCTAAGCTCTTGTATCGCCTTGTGACTCAGACTTCTGCATGTTTGTGTTTTCACATACCCCAATTTTTGGACTTCGCTTGTTTCGACATGTGCTCTTCTTTTCTCGAAATTTTCAGAAAAGGCAGCAGGTCGACCGGGTTAGCTGGGTAGAGAAGGCCAGTTTGGAGCGCATCAAACGACTTCTAGAGATCACTGAGGGGGAGATTAACCACGAGCTCCTCTTATCTATGAAGAACTTATGGGAATTAGGCACCAGTGCGGATGGTAGATTTGCTGCTGTTGGATTCGCTGAGAGGATGCACAAGCGAGCCGTAAGTGCTCAAAGAGAGATTGCCTTCGGCTTTGAAGGACTAGGCGGCAAGCGCCCAAAACGATCTGGTCCAGATGAAAAGGCTTAGAAGAGTCTAATAGCTGATCATCGCGATTCTAACGAGCCTCGATGCCTCGCGCTTGGGAGGGTGCCACCTAGGGCGGAGGCTTGGCGCACCATCGAGGATGGGATTTCAATCGAGGGACTCCCACGCCGGGAGCAATGTCAGGGGCGAGGCCTCAGAGAGACAAAACATTGTACCACCGCTTTTAGTAGGCAGCCTAATCCTCGCACCGTTACCCCCTTAAATTGGGTGGCCCTAACAGTTAAGGCCGAACTCGTCACCAAACCGGATGGCGGATCAACCGACGGACGCTACCGCCTGCGGTCCGATGCTACCTAGTCAATCATCAACAAAAGTTGGAACCCTTCAATCAGCGGACGCTGACGCCGATATATCGCTGAAGCCTCACTCCCACCAATCTTTGAATACCGATGGTGGCTATCTTTGAAGAATATTTCATTCCCTTCCCCGACTACTTAGATAAAAAGTTCTACCAATGTGTGGCCGAGGACGAGATGCATATTCGCAACCATGACTTTAACGAGATGGTTGAGTTGGTATGGTTAGACTTCTAATTGTTTGATCGTGAGTCTCACACTGCGGTTTTCTTCTAACACCTTTCCTTTCACAGACTATCACTGCTATCCTAAATATGGCACGCCTCAAAGATAGGAGCCATCTCCTATCGGGACGATGTTGAGAAGTCGCGACGCTATACTCGCTGGCCGCTTCCAAGCACCAGCCTCGAAGATGGCCCAGCAAGGCTAAAAGTAGATCCAAGCACCGGGAACTAAGGCTGGCGAGGCATGGAGAGGATCAAGTGGCGTAAAACAAAAGGAGTGGGATAAAGCCGCAAAGCTCAGCGCTCTACTGTCAAGAAGCCACGACGGGGACACGGTAAGGCACCTGGAGGAGGAGGAGCTAGTTAGGGGTCCGAGAAGCCTCGGGCGGGGTCGTGAATAGGCCAGCGCAAGGCCGAGGCCGAGGTCATGGCCGCCCGGTCGAGGTCAGGGAGCGACTTCCTCTACCAAATATCAAAGGCTATGATGAAGTGTCTTATCTTTAATCCCAGGTGGTCAAAGACAAAGAAGCCATGGAGGAGGACTACAAAAAGGCCTTGGAGCTGATCTTTGCCTATGGTTATAGGTGTTGTGCGTTCAAACACAACATCCGCAGAGACCAATTAAAGGTTCCAGATGGCATGCTCGACTCCTCTGACTCGCTTCTTCCAGAGTTCTTCGTGAACCCTGGGATGTGCCCGCCGTCCCAATAGCCACCGAGGCCACAAAGAATCGAGGCGAGCAGAGCAAAACGACCCGCAGAGGAACGCCTCGCGAGAACTTTGGCCGAACATCTTAAGTTCTCTCTCCCAGTTTTCTTTGTTATCACGACTCCCGCCGTCAGCCAAAACTTATATGTATTATTTATTTTTTTCGACGCCATTGGCCAGATTTATGAAATACAATTTTGGTTTACTTATGCTATTGATTCCTCAGATCTCACAACCTCCTACGAATCTTGACTAGATAGCCGTCTGTGGATATCAATGTTGCTTTTTTTAGTAGCTAAGCTGAAAGGTTTGCACAGTCGCCAAAGCAAGGCACCATTTTCTGGCCTTGGCTCTGGCCAACAGGCTAAGAGCTACCGTTGTTCTTAGGCATGTGCCAACAAGTTAGGTGCCACGTCTGGCCTTTTGAAAGTGCCAGCAGGCTATGAGCCACATCTCTTGAAATGCCACCAGCCGCAGCCATGTCTGTCTGGGAAGTGCAAGTAGGCTATGAGCCACACTGCCTTTGAAAGTGCTGTAAGTAAGCTATGAGCCACATCCGGTCTTTTGAAAGTGCCAAGAGCTATGAGACACATTTGGTCTGAAGTGCCAAAGAAGCCGTGAGTCACATCCGGTCTTTTGAAAGTGCCGCCGACATGAGCCACGTCCGGGTCTTTTTGAAAGTGCACAAGAAGCATGAGCCACGTCTAGTCTTATGAAAGTGCCAGCAGATTGTGAGCCACATTTGGTATTTTGAAGTGTCAATAGGCTATGAGCCACATCTCAATTCGGAGCAGGGACTATTCCAAGAATTAAAAGAAAACACTTTAAAGGAAATTTGATTGATAGTACCTTTAAAGGAAATCTTATTGATAATATTCCTGGAATTGGAAGAAAATGTTTTAAAGGAAACTTTATCAATAGTACCTCTAAAGAAAGTTTTTATTGATAATACTTCTTAAGATGCATAGCATTCCACATCCCCTTGACGCCTGCCCCGTCGCCTTATCTATCGCGCACGATCGGTCGCCCCCACTTTAACTAACGTACGGCTCCTTCCCAATCTGGTTGAACTAAATGTTGTCAGGCTAACCGTGTTCTCAAATACCCTTCTCAAGACCAGGTCTCCAGCTCGAAATGCACGCGGTTTCACATGCCTGTTATATATGTTTGTCATTCTTTGTTGGTATGATGCCATACGTACAACCGCAACTTCATGAAGTTCAACCGCCATATCCGGGGCCTAGCGCCAAAGATACTTCCTATGGATTTCTCGCCAAGTGTGTGGCACCCACCTTTTTGTAAGAATTATGGTCTCCATCTCGTAGGTGAGGGCGAACGAGGACACTCCAGTCGGCTTCCGGCTGGTTGTTCTATATGCCCAAAGAACTCCTAGTAGCTCGTCTACCCATTTTCCTTTAGCCGAATGTAGTCTATTTTTCAAAGCTGTTAAGAGTTTTGTTGGATGCTTCCGCCTAGCCATTGCTCTGCGGATACCGTGGGGTTGAATACCAGTTTTTTATTTTCAACTCATGAAAAGAAATTTCTGAATACTCGCTGGCAAATCAGGGTCCATTGTCAATTGGCAATCGGGCCGAGGTACTCCGAATCGACAGACTATATTCTTCCAAACAAATTGAATGACTTCTTGATCTTTGATGGAGGTGAAGGCTTCAACTTCTATCCATTTGCTAAAGTAGTTAATGTCAACCAATAGTAACTTTTTCTGAGCTGGGGCGGTAGGCAGCGGACCAACTATATCAATCCCCCATTGAGCGAAGAGCCAGGGGTTTGTAATTGTGGTTAAATCTTGAGCCAACACCCTTGAGATGGGAGATTGTCATTGGCATACAGACTTCTCGAAGGGTAGAGGATGCATATGCTCTCATGGTTGGCCAATAGTAACCTTGCGTATGGGCCTTGTGAGCCAAAGTTCTGCCGCCTAGATGGTTTTCACATATTCCTTCATGGAGTTCTGCCAATACATACTGGGCCTCACAATGGTGAGACACTGAGATAACACCCATATGTAGATCGTTTATATAATCGGCCCATTCACAAGGGAAAATCTTAGTCGCCTGACCTCGAATTGCGGGGTTTAACTTATTATCTCGACAATTCTCCTAAGCTCAAAACAGCTCACTATCGAATATCCAGAAGAATGTGGGGCTCTTCATCTATTTCACACTGCCTAGAGTAATCACGGTAAGCCAGCTGAGATGCATCAGGAAGAATATGTGGTTTCTTTACTCGGGAGGGATGTAGCCACGCCGCCGCATCTTCCTTTCATTCGAATCCTTCAGATATGCCTGCTTCCAAGCCACAAAACTCTCCAACCGCCGCTTCACCACACTCGCATACTCACCTCATCACCGTCCGCTTCGTGATTCCTCCGCTTACTCATTCACTACCACCGAGAGTCATCACAGATGATGAGTTTTTCTAAGGATACAGACTTTGCAAGGTCGATTCCAAATAGGATTTCTTCATGTTCAGTCTCATTATTAGAAGTGGGGAAGTCTAGCCGTATGGCTTGTTCTATCCTTTCCCTAGTTGAGGATTTAAGTTTCAAGGCGACTCCAGCTCCCATCTGGTGAGAAGCGTCGTCCACATTAAGGATCCATTAGCCAACATCGCCCCGGTCCACATCTGGTTAGGGTAGTTTTGGTACAAAATATGTTAATAACTGTCCCTTCAATGTCAAGCAAGGTTTATATTGAATACCGAATTCACTTAGTTTAATCGCCCACCGAGCCATCCTTCATGATAGGTTTGACTTCAGGTATGTTAGTTTCGCAGCGGAGATCAAGTTAGCATGATGATGTAAGTGTACCGAAGTAAGGGCAAATCTTAGCTACCACATGGAGGGCTAGTGTCATTGTCTCTAGACTCGTACCTAAGTTTCGTCAGATAGAGATTTTCTTACGAAGAATATTGGTCTTTGTTTTTGGTTTTCGTCTTCTTTGAACAAAGCTGCACTTACTGAGGGCTCTGACACCACCAGGTAAAGATAAAGTGTATTGCTTGCCCTTAGGCTAGCTAGAATTGGCGGTTCGGTAAGATATTGTTTGATCGCCACAAAGGCTTGGTCGCATTCCTCATTCCAAATTTCTACTTTCGCTCCCCCAGAAAAAAATGGCTTTAATCAATTGGTGAAACTGGGATATGAATCGGGCCCAAGAGCTGCTAATGGTCACCATTGTCAGACTCATTTTCCGGAGGTAGGAGCCTAAGAAGAGTCCGTTGTAGCTTCAGTTGAATAGATTGGTTTCTATCTTTCTCTGTCGCCATAAAGCCTAAAACTCGCCTAATCCACCACGCACATTTCAAATGGTTGAATTTCATGCCATACCTTCCCAATAGCCCAAAGGGTTCTTGTAGATTCTTGGTGTGGTCGAAGCGTTCTTTAGATTTCACAAGCATATCATCGATAAAGACGTCTATTGTTTCTCCTAATAGTGGTCGGAAAATCTTAGTCACCAACCTCATTAAGTTGCCTAGAAATTTTTCAAGCCAAAAGGCATCACATTGCAACAAAGATAACCCGCGGAGGTGTAATGGTCCATGTTTCGCTGCTTAAAATGGAATCTGATGATATCAGAGAAAGCAGCCCGTAAACAACAAAAGATTTGCGTCTTACGCAACATTAACACCTGGTCTATACGTAAGTGCGGGAAGCTATCTGGGCATGCTTCGGCTGAGGTCGTTGTAATCTACACATACCACTCTTCCTCCTTTCGGGAACCACCACCACTTTACAACCCATTCGGGGTAATTTTTACTTTGATGAAACCTACTCAATGTTGTCTACTCGCCTCGAATGACGATGGCGACCGGTGGAAATGCCTCACTTTACTCTGACTCACGGCCGCTGGGGATAATGTATTTTTGGCTTCACGTGGAGGCCGTTAACGTGTTAATCCCAACCATATAGAGTGGCTCCAGTGAATATATCTATGTTATTCAACAAGATGAGTTGTAATCACCGCCCTTTTCTTCATCTAACAAGAGATAATCTACGACGCGGAACTTTCCAAATTGGCCCAACGCTTTTTTTTCTATGGATCCACACCTAATCGACCTTTTTCTCGCCTCGACCTGAATCTCTTAAGGATGTCTTTCAGAGCTTCTTTCTCCCCTCTCTGCCTCGCAGATAGTTGGTAACATTAACAGGCGCTAATCGACTTACGTGGCGTCAACATGCCCAACGCAAGCAAAATAGCCGACTGCTGGTGGTAGGTCAGCGGGATAGCTTTTCATCGAGCGCAGTAGTCTCCGTCCGCATTACGGCGCCAGGCTCTGGGTAGTTGCCCTTTATTAAAACCAGAGAGGATCTGGCCTCACGAGTCTACCATACCAAGGAAAGCTTCATTGCTTGAAGGCCGGTACGCGGCTGTAAGTCTGCTTTATTGCCAAGATCTACAAGATCCGTTGATGAGTTAAAACTCATTGATTTTACCCATTTTTCGACAGAGTTGCAATGTAATTACTTATTTTTATGAAGAAATATGAAGATTTTACCAAATTTATATTTTGCAGATTTTTATAGAAGAAGCTGAAATTCCAGCAAGAATCAAGAAGAAAAAGAGATCAATGGCCACGCAGCTAGGTCGCGACATACACTTGAGGTCGCGACAAGGAATTCCACCAAGCTCAGAGTTTTTTAAGTCGTGACTCCGATTGATAACATCAAGGGCCAACTCTATATGGAAAAGGTTTTCATGCGTGTGTCGCCACATCCTGATAAGTCGCAGGAGAGAGACGTAAGATCGCACAAACGATGTCGCGATGTAGAAACGAGGTCATACATGGAAAGAAGCTCAGCCAAACAAAAATCATTTAGCTAAGAGAAAAGTCACGAGATGCACTGTGGTTTCAAAGAATCGAGGTTGCAATTGTTCTAGGCGGCCGACACCAAATTCAAAGAACCTGTCAGAGACATACTTTCAGTCGCCACCACAGAATAAAAAGCAGAAAGGAGTCAAACACTTGTGACTATGGAATAAGGTCACATAAGGTGAGAAGTAAATCGGGAGGCCAAAGTCATACATACTTCTTTAGTACATCGTAAAGTGCAACAAGGAAAGAAACCACCGGTCACAACTTCAATCAAGTAGTCGCGACACCAAAAGAAGACAACTTAGGTCGTAACAGATAACTAATGCCACGATAAGGAATTGTTGCTAAATGAACTTTTACAAGGCCCCAAGGCAAATTGTTGCTGCGACAAAATATGTCGAAGACAAGCGAAGGAGGTCATGACATAGAATTCATGTCGCGACATTAGACCGAGCGAATAGCTAAAACATGTTATGACTAAGTTGTTAACCATGACAAGAACAAAGCAAGAAGGGCTACCACTCGCCGGCGACACACTTTCAGCCGGCGACCGTAAAAGAAGCCGACCGATGGAAATCAAGCTGTGAGTACTGCGACAAGATTAGAAGAAAGAACGGTCGCAACATGCTTTTGAGGCCGCGATAGGAGTGGCATTGAGAAAAGAAACTACCTTGTGACCTAATTTCCATGTCGCAAAAAGAAAACAAACAGATCAAGAATCGTATCAAGACCACGAAGACATAAAACTGGGAGTACACAGATATCGCAACATGAAAGGAGTTGCACTGGTGGATCAAAATGGTTGACAATGTAGTTTGTTGGGCCGCAAACACAAAAATGAGGCTACGTATACGAATCCGGGAAGAAAGGAAGGACGAATTCGTCGCGACAAGAAAATGAGGTCGCAAATAATCGAACCTTCGCATGGGAACGTTGTTACAAGAAAGTGTGGTCGCGACACAAACACTTGGAGACCACAGAAAATTGTTGCGACGTGGACCAAATTGGCTTACAACAAAAACGATGTTGTGACAAAGAAACTTTGTCGCGACACATAATTCAGCTATGGAAGAAAGAGCCAAGTTACAACATGGAATTATGGTCGCGACACAAATACTTGGAAATAAGAAAATGTGGTCGCAACAAGAGTCATCAACACTAGCAACTCAACATGGTCACGACGGAAGAATTCCAGCCGCGATCGCAAATATGAGGACTTCGTAGAAAATACTAAGTAAAGCAACAACAAGATTTCCAAGTCACGCACACATGACAGCAAAAGAGAAAAGGGGAGGTCACGACAAGGAATTCATGTCGCGACCACTAACTAAGAAATCAGAGAACAAAGTCATGATGCAGGAATCAGATCGCGACCGAGTGAAGAGCCAGTCATCCACCTGGGGAAATTCATCAGAGCTTCCTGAATCGTGCCCACCTGCCGGAAATATATAAATAGGAGTTTTTGCATTAGTACAAGGAGTTCTTACGAAACCCAAAAACTTGGGGAAGAAGAAGACTCAATTGTATAATTCTAGAGTAGATTTTCCTTTCTTTTTTGGATCTAAACCAGTAATCTGTTTAGAATGTTGAAGCTGGATTTAATTTTTCATTTTCTTTTCCAATTATGGCCTGGAATCAATGAAGTTTAGACAATTTCTGGAATTCGTTTCTTTCGCTTTATTATGCTTACAATGGAAGTTTCATCAATACTCCATCATTTCATTGTGGATTTTCAGAATGAGAAGCCGCAGCCTTCCAATGGAAATTTGACTGGCCGTTAGTTACAGTCTTTTTTGCTTAAATTAAAAGGAATTTCCAAAAATTGGGATTTTTTATTTATTTGATTGATGTTGTTCGTGAATTGAGTTGTTCCCAATAGTAGTAACGAATACCATCTCAAGGATTGTTTCTTGCTTTGATTTCCAGAAGCCTCCAAAGGACACTGCAGATGGAGATTCTATGAGCTCTAGAACATTCAACTTATGGGTTTGTTAAACTATCAATAAGAACTAAGGAGCTTTCCAAGAGTCTACTGATAAATTTCTATTCACTCATAGTTGAAGTTGAAGGGAATTATTTATCAATTTAAATAATAAGAGATTTACATTAATCGCTGATAGATCTTGATCTTCAGGTTACCGAGATCTAATCATGAAAAGGAAAATCCAAAAGAGATTTAAAAGAGGAGTCACAACCAATTTGTAGAGGTTTGCAATGACCTGCACTTGGGATGCAAGAAACTGCAGTTTTAAGACATGGGTATGAAGTATTGAAAGAAAATACCCAAGATCTTATAAAGAGTGTTTTGAATACAAGTAACTGATTAGATCCTTTTCTTCGAAAGAAGAAGGGACCTCTAATTAGTGAATAGTGGAGAAATCCAAGCTACATTACGAGGCATCTTTGACAAATCCATATCCAAAATCAGGATTGAGAGAATCATTGGGTTATAATGCATAAATTGATTGTTCCACATCAGTTTCATGTCAGTGTCCATTCTAGGAGAGAACTTATTCAATCCAGTTTATTTTGTTAGTTCAATTCAAATTTTATTTTAATTAGATGAATGTAATATATGATTATCTAGTCTTTTAAATTCCAGTTTTCAAACCATTAAAAGGAGGTTCAAATAGTGTGGACTGAGTAGTTAGGGTAGTTACTCTAACATTCTTGTCAATCAGGGGAATGATATTCGATTTACATCCTGACTTACATCCATTTTTTACTACTTGTATGACCTGTGCACTTGCAGTGTCATAGACTAAACCCATTCTTAATTCCAAAACATAAAATCAATTTTATTCATTTTCAAAAAACTCTATTCAACTTTGACATAGATGTATAAAATCGTAAAGCGCCTTGTATGTTTGCGAATCGAGTGGTTTAGTCTATATTTTCACAAACAAAACAAGTTTTATGGCGCCTTATTGGGATTTAAAGGATTTGAATAAATCAACATTCGACAAAAGAGAGAAATGCTAATTGATATTATTTTTTTATTTTATAAAAGAAATGCACAAAAAAAAAAAATAGCTTTGATAAAGAAGGTCGCATAAGCTAATGATATTTTAGAACGCTTTTTAAAGGAGGTATGATCTTTGATACCACTGCTTCCACCACTC
This sequence comes from Tetrastigma voinierianum, assembly GCA_016808115.1. NCBI lineage: Eukaryota > Viridiplantae > Streptophyta > Magnoliopsida > Vitales > Vitaceae > Tetrastigma > Tetrastigma voinierianum. The sequence goes on along the minus strand of JAEQBH010007518.1, from coordinate 76,673 downwards.
CCACATGTCTCCATTTCAGGAGGTTAATTAATGCATAGGAAGCGACCGATCTGCTTTCCCCGTAGGGGCATCAATTGGAAAGAACACCGAGGAGCTTTAAGGAAAGTCAACAGAGCAGAAAAAGCAACTATGGCAGATGAAAGAATTGATCAGACAGTTGAACAAGAAACAGTAGTAGAAAGGCCTCCAATGCAAGATACAATGGAGGATTTCTAGAGGCTTGTCATCCAAGTAGAATACTCAACAATTAGACAACCTGCTATAGAGGCTAACAACTTTGAGCTGAAACCAGCCTTGATCACCATGGTTCAACATAGGACCGCTTTATCGCCATCCCACTCAAGATCCTAATGAGCACCTGAAGATTCCTCGTGATGGAAAACACAAGGTTGAATGGTGTGAGACCAAAGGTGATAAAGCTTGGCACTCTTTCCCCTTTTCCTAAGAGATATTTGCAGCCGGGCATGGTATGAATCATTGCTATACGGGCTCGCTTGATGATGGGAAGAGCTGGTGGAAGCATACCTAGGTAGATATTTTCCCCATCCCTTACATCTGAAAGAAGAAGGGAAATCATAGTGTTCCAACAAGGGGAGGATGAAAGCTTGTATACTGCATGGGAAAGGTACAAAAGGCTACTGAAGAGATGTCCTATGCATGGCATAGATCTGAAGACTCAAATGGATATTGTCTATCACTCTCTGAATGATACTTCTAAGGGTATCATATGCCGTCATAGGCATTCAAGAGGAAAAGTGCAGAGGAGGCAAGGGATTTGATAGCAGACCTAGCTAAATGCAACATGAAAGCTCTCTTTGAATCTTCAGGGAGCAACAACAGAACAAGAGGGAGTGGGGTCATTGAGCTAAATAAGATGACTACCATGGAAGCAAAATTTGATGCTATAATGCATAGGATGGATAAACAGAAGAAAAGACTACACTCTGCTCATGAAATTAGAGTAGTGGAAAGAGATGGGATAAGAAGAAGTGCTGAGGGACCAACTGAAGAAGATCCCTATCAAGTTGAGGAGGCCAAGTATATGAATGAACAAAGAAGCTATCACTTCAAGCCTAATCCTAACTCGCTTATTACTATAATCAATTCAAAGACTATGAACCAAGAGAACTTCTACAGGTGGAGGAGCATCACAGGCCCAAGACATGGGCGTAATTCCAGCAGCGGTATCAACCACCAAGGTCTAAAGAGCAAGTTAAAGAGGGAGAAAATAGAAATGAATATCAAGATCGAAGAGGGACCTAGCCTTTCGAGGAGCAGATAAGTCATAGTCACGGGGATATCAAAGGTCGCTAAACCTCCATGAACAAACTGGTCGAAGTTGGAAGCTCTAAATCCAACACTGCATTTTCGTGACAAACACAAGTGCTTCACTAAAGAATTTGGAAACACAGGTCGGGCATTTAGCTTTGACCTTGGAGAAAGAGACCAAGTAATGCTTCTTCTAAGGACAATTTAAAATCCAAAAGATTGTATGGCGCCTACCTAAGGAGTAGCAGGAAATGAGCAAGCAGAGAGCGTAAAAGAAAGAATCAGACACCAAAAAGAAGAAAAGGAAATTGGAAGAGAAGACAAAGAAACAATCTTCGTAATGCATCGGCAGAGATTGAGAAACAAGTGCAAATCGAACACTGAGTAATTCCGCGAGCAAAACATAAGGAGAAGATTCGTTACACATCAAGTAGCCTCCATTCCCATAAAGACTTCAGAGGGAAAAGAAGGAGGAACAATTTTCTAAATTCTTGGAAATGTTCAAGAAGATTGAAATTAGTATCCCCTTTGCAGAGGCAATCACTCAAATGCCAAATTATGCCAAATTTCTAAAAGATATATTGAGCAAAAAGAAGAAGATTGATGAGGAAGGAATAGTGAGTTTAACTACAACTTGCAGTGGAGTTATTCAAAAGAGTCTACTAGCAAAGATGAAGGACCCAGGTAGCTTTACCATTCCCTGTTCCATTGGGAAATATGAATTCAAGGAAGCCTTATGTGACTCAAGTGCCAGCATCAACTTGATGCTCTTATCATGGTACAAAGGCTGGCCTGGGGGAACTTACCCAATAGCAATCACATGTAGACGTCGCACAGTCCATGGCACAACCATGTATGAGTCCTTTGAAGATGTGTTTTGTCAAACGCAAAGGAAATTTATCTTCCCTGTGGATTTTGTTATTATAAAGATGGAGGAGGATACCCAAGTTCCTCTGTTGTTAGGAAGACCTTTTTTAGCAACTGAAGCCGCCTTGATCGATGTACAAAAAGGTGAGCTGACACTGAGAGTGGGAGATGAAGCAGTACAATTTAACCTCAACAAAAGCTTGACACAACCTGATGTTGATGCAGAAAATTGTATGGCTGTAGATAGCATTTATCCATTCGGGCTTTGAACTAACTCCGATTGTAATCTCCAAAGATTCTATCAATGAAAAATGAGACAATTTCCAGATCTTAAGAGTTTGATTATGAATTGCCGTGACCTGCATTCCAAAACACGTAAAATGAAATCGAGTTTGAATAAAAAAAGTACAGAAAATTCATGCAGTAGGGAAAAGAAAGCAACTGAGCAAGAAAACCAGCGCGTATAAGCTAATATCAAAGAGTCGCTAGTCATCCTAAGTATGCGCTTTCTAGAACTAGAAGCGGGCAAAGCCGCACTATATCGCTTGCACTGAATAAAAATGAAGAACAACAACTGCTAAGAATTCTCAGGAAATATAAGGAAGCAATTGCCTGGTCAATTGAAGACCTTAAGGGTATCAGTCCTTCTATTTGCATGCACAAAATCCCGCTGAATGATGATGCAAAAACATCAGTTGAACACTAAAGGAGGCTGAACCCTGTGATGAAAGATGTAGTAAGAAAGGGAACATCAAATGGTTAAATGCGTGGATTTATTTATGCACATCGTGATAACTCGGGTGGCTTCCAATTCATGGTCCTCGGGCAGGAGGGTGGGATTCACCGTGGTCGAAATGAAAGGAATGAATCCCATTCCTTCAAGAATCGTGATGTAATTAAGGGTGTGTATAGATTACATAAAATCAATACTGAACCGTGAAAGATTTCCCTTGCCTTTCATTGATTAGATGTTGGATAAGTTAGCAGACATCCTCTACTAAGTTCTTCGATGGATATTCGATATAACCAAATTGCTATCACAGACCCGAATACTTCCATCAGAGAAACTACTACATGCCCCCTTATGGTACTTTTGCTTTTAGAAGAATGCCATTCTGGGTTTTGCAATGCTCTCGCCATATTTCAAAGATGCATGATGTCTTATGTTCTCGTGATTAAGTGCAGGAGGTTTTGGAGATATTCATGGATGACTTCACACAATTTATGTAATCCAAATTTTTGAACATTGCCCGCAAAATTCGGGACAAGATTACAGGTGGCAGGACAAGAACTTAGCCTTGAATTGGGAAAAAGGTCATTTTATGGTGACAGAAGGCATTGTCCTTGGGCATAGAATTTCTACAGTAGGGCTGGAAGTGGACCAAGCAAAGGTTTCCATTATAAAGACTCTTCTACCACCTACAAAAGTAAAGGGAATAAGAAGTTTCTTGGGACATGCTGGTTTTTATAGAAGATTTATCAGAGACTTCTCCAAAATTGCAAGACTATTATGTAAGCTATTGGAAAAGGATACCAAGTTTAATTTTGATGCAGCCTGTCAATCTTCATTTGAAGAGATAAAATCCAGATTAGTTGAAGCTCCCATCATGGCCAAACCAGACTGGAATAGTAAAGTTGAGATTATGTGTGATGCCAGTGATTATGCAATGGGAGCGATATTGGGACAAAAAGCTGACAAAATGTTTAGGGCCATATACTATGCCATCAAAACCTTCAATGAAGCTCAAGAGAACTACTCAACTACTAAAAAAGGGATGCTGGCCATGGTATTTTCATGTGAAAAGTTTAGGCCATATATATTGGGGTCCCATGTCATTATCCATATTGATCATGCAACAATTAAATATCTGATGACAAAGAAAGAAGCTAAGCCAAGACTGATCAGATGGGTATTATTATTGCAGAATTTGATCCGAGACTGGGCGACGTTAAGGGTTGTGATAATGTGATAGTCATCACTATTAAGAATTGAAAAGACTACTGCAGTTAAGAGGAATGCACTAGCGTAAAATTTCCGTATTAACAACATCTGGGCTGTCATTCAAATCACCTTGCTATGCTGACATTGTCAATTTTCTAGCTTGTGGAGTTATGCCACCATAATTCAGCCACAAAGAGAGAAAAGTTGAGGATCGACAAAGATGTTTTATATATGGGATTTGACTAATCGTTATTTAAAAGGAGTATCGATATGATAATCAGGAGGTGTCCGCCAGAAAGTGAACAAGGAAAAATTTTACATGAATGTCATGCATCATCATATGGAGGACATTTTGCAGGAGACAAAACCCATAAAATTCTCCAAGAAGGATTTTATTGGCCCACCATTTTCAAGGATTGTTTTGAATGGGTTAAACTTTGTGATCAATGCTAGAGAATGGGTAACATTAGCAAAAAGCATGAAATGCCCCTGCAAGGTATCTTGGTGGTGCAACTATTTGATGTGTGGGGAATAGATTTTATGGGGCCTTTTCCATCCTCATTTGGGAATCCCATGCTACATTACCCTAAATATGGATTATGTCCAAATGGGTGGAGGCAACAACTTGTCCCAAGAATGATGCTAATACAGTTGTGGGGTTCTTATAGAGGAATATTTTGAGCAGATTTGGAGCACCCAGAACTATTATTAGTGATCGAGGAAGCCAATTTGCAAACAAGGTGTTTGAGAAACTCATGAGCAGATATGGAATCAAACATATAATGAGTTTGGCTTACCATCCTCAAACAAATGGGCAAGATGAAATTTCCAGTAGGGAGATCAAAAAAATTCTTGAAAAGACTATAAATTCCAACATAAGAGATTGGTCTCTAAATCTTGATGATGCATTGTGGGCTTATATAACTGCTTATAAAACTCCCATTGGAATGTCCCCATACAAAATTGTCTTTGGTAAACCTTGTCACCTCCCTCGAATCGAGCACAAAGCCATGTCACATAAAGAGATTGAATTTTGATTTCAAGGCTGCTAAAGAGGAAAGATTACTCCAATTGAATGAATTGGAAGAATTGAGAAATGAAGCTTATGATAATGCCAGGATTTACAAGGATAAGACAAAGAAATGGCATGATCAGAAGATTTTGAGGAGGGGATTTAAGGTGAGATCAGTCCTCATTTATTCAATTCCGCACTTAAACTATTTCCAGAAAATTGAGATCAAATGGAGTGGTCCCTATACAAAGAGTAGCAAATACAACCTTTGGAGCAAAGGATACTGAGAAAACTAATAATGGAGAAGAATTTAAAGTAAATGGTCGAGATTAAAGCATTACTCAAGGAATGTAATCAAGGCCGATTCTACATGAAAGCAAAGTATTTGTCGAAACAAGAGAATCACAAAAGAGCAAGTCTAGCTAAGGACTCAAACTGACAAAATTTTGTGGGAGACAACCCATACAACATTTTATTAGATGTTTTATAGTCAATTAATGTGTTTGAAATTTTAAGTTTTTAGTTAGACTTGTGTGTTGTTTTACTGTTTAAATTTTTTGAGTGTTTTTGTAGGTCAATAAGGGTACAACGGACAAGGAATTTTCATTTATTGCCTCTAGTATGCACACAAGACCACAAAGGGGAGTAATTCTGATTCCCTAAACTTGTCTTTAATGAGAATGCATGATTGAAGTTTGGGGGAATTTGAATTTTCAATTCAGTATTGAATATGATTTTTTGATGAGCTGAATTGTTGAATATTTGAATGGTGAAAATGCATTGTTCTTGTTTGAATTGGGTGTCTTGAAGTGATCTTGTTTGAATATTGAATTGTTTATGGAGACATGAAAAATTTCTTAGTCGCAACATACTTTTGAGGTCACGACCAGTTCTGAATTGATAACATTAAAATTAAGAAATTTCTGTCGCAACATAAACCTTAAGGAAAGGACCATGATAAGGTCGTGACATTGACTCCTGGTCGCAACAAAATGTGTTAATCTGAATGTCTGATGTAAGACATGATGCCACGACAGTAGAAATTAGGTCGCGACCAGGAATGACTGAAGAAAGCGAAAGGCATGTCGTGACATCAAATTTAGTGTCAAGACCATATTTCTAGTCGCGACAGACCTAAGTAGGTTAAGTACTGTAATTGTTCAAATCCCACAAATATGTAGTTTTAACTTTCTGATTTAGGTGTCGCAATTTTAAATGGGACTTTAATTGTTAGCAATTAGTGTTGTGACCTTGGCATTAATGTCGCGACATTCCATAAGACAATAATAACATTGAGCCCATCCATCATAAAGACTGAAACTTATCAGCCACTGCTTCCAAAATTTCCTCTGCTAATCCAATGTATCCTTACCCAACTTTCCATTATCTTTTCTCTCTTCGACTACCAAAACCCTAGATCCAGTGTTCAATTCCAAATTCTCACCCATGGTAGATAACCAAAACCCCTCGTTCGATCTTAATCTTAATAATTAATGAGCTCATGAATGAATATTGTCACGGGAAGTGATGAGGTTCATCAACCTCGCTTGAGACAATACCAATGTAGAACCAGAAACCCAAATTCTACAGTAGAAGAGCCACCGAGAAGAAAGGGCCACAAAAAGACAGAAAACAGTAGGGCGCACTGAAGAAGAAGAAACAGAGAGCTACAAAGGCTTTGTCTTTGCAGAAGCTAAAGATTTATGGAATAGGCTGCTGGATGACAAGGGCTTCGTTAGCGAAAGGGGTTTTGGGAAGCTGAGTTCCCATTTTTTTTTAGATAATAGAAAAGAGAGGTTAGGAGTTCTTCTGCGCACACAAGGCGCCCCGGATTCCTCTCAAGCCCGCTAGGGAATTCCTATGCAAAGATGGTAGGATGAGAGAAGACGGCCACGCGGCGAGGAGTCCTGGCACCTTTGGGCACAAAAGAACTAATGAAATGTCTAAACTAAAGGAACTTAAGCACGATTCTAAATTCAAGAAATCGTAGAAAACCCCCATCATGAGAAGATTATAGACCTCCCAATCACAAGGGAAGTGGGAAGCCACAAGGAAGAACCTCACCACGCTATCAATAGAGGATCCCTCACTGAGGAAGCTAAGGTTCGGTCTCCTACTTCCATCCTCGCAACTTCTCTAACTAAAAACATCTTTGCTCAGTGAGAGAACAAGAGGCAACCATTTTATATGCCCTTTTGAAGGGCTATAAAATGAATGTTGGAGGTTTAATTGAGGGGTCTATCAGAGGGTACCACTTAAGCAATAAAAGAGGACTAATCCCTCACCCAGCAACAATCAACAAACTATGAATCTTAGTCGGGGTGAGAGGATCATGATCGAAGAAGAAACATGCCCAAGGAATTCCTCCGACCTTTTACAAAATAAAGGCCCTGAATAAAAAGCAAAAGGGATTGTGGAACTAGGAAGGCCAAAGTCACAAGGAGAATGATAACAGGAAATGGAAATCGCCCTGCACGTATTCCTCCAAATGTACAAGAGATGCCTTCAGATGAGCCCTCTGAGCCATTCAGGACCTGAATTGAGAGAGGATTTCCCTGAGCTAGCAGAGAGCTTTAGAAAGGATGTAGGGAACATTGAAATCATGGAGATGCTGAGATCAGTAAAGAAAGATATGGAAGAAAGGGAGCAGAAATGGGAAAAACATCAACAAATCAGAGAAGAGTTCTTAGAAGCCGACCAGAGGAAAGAACAATTATTGGAGTAGACTTTGAGACAGAGAGAGGAAGAATGGAAGGAAGAGATGAAAAAGAGGGAGAAAGAATTTGGAGAAAAGATGAAGGCCAGTTTGGAAGCCTTCAACAACAATCAGTTCAGAAGAGATGAAGAAGTACTCACCATTTTGAGAAAAAAAGAAGTTGAAATGTAGTAATATGCTTAAAAAGATATAAGCCTTCAAATACCTTTATAAAGAGCAATTCAAGGAGTTTGGGAGGTTGAAGAAGAGAGATAAAGAGCTGGAAGATAATGATGTCTATAGAAGAAAAATCTGGCATGAGAATTGTTCTCATGCGACTGGATGATTTGGTTTGTCATTTCACAATATTGAATTAGAACATATACATTGTCGAACTATTTAATTGTGGACTCGGTTGTTGAATAAAGTTTGAGAAATGAATTGTTTGGGAGGGATTGATTCGAAGTTAGTGAATCGTTGCTTGGCCATGCTTTTAGTGTGTCTCAAGGAATGGTTATCAGATTCAAGCTTTTATAGTAAAATGGAATAACAAGCACCGATTAAATCCAAAAATGCCGAGAGAAAAGAAGAGCAGTTTCACGAACTAAGTAAGAAGTTGTTTATTTTAAATCAAGTTGAAATTACACAATTAGGAAAAGGTAAACAATTGAAAGAACAAATAAGCTAATTGAATCTGTGTATAAATAGGGCCGAGTCAATATAAACTCAGAAAAACATGTCACACATGGTTCAAGAAGTCCCGAACAATTGAAAGATTAGAAACATCTTCCCTCGAGGTAATTCAAAGTCAAGGGTACAAGGTCTAACTTGTTAGATTATCGTCAAGGCGAAATCCTAGGCAAAGACAACTAACAAGAAAGGATAGGAGGCCCTTTGAAAGTTTGAACCTTTTCAAGCCATTCTCATTATATGCATGCATACACCTGGGCTTCCAAGCTTTGGAGCCAACATGCCTAACTTCTTCAAATAACAACAATTAGAAACCTTAAATCCCTGCCTAAAACTAATCCTACAGCAAAGAACCCAAAAATTACCCATTTTTCAGAACAAGAAAGTTTAACTTGCAGAAGAGAACAAGATTGGGGGAATATACTTCCTAAAGACTATAGGGAAGTATTAGACAAAATCAATTGAAAGATTAGAGAGGGAGAAAAAAAGTCAATTAAAAGGGAATAAGTTTTGTCTTGTGGCCTATCTCTCTTGAACAATTAAGTTCTTAGGGGTGTTTCAACACCTAGTACTCTAATACCAACTGGTATAGGAGTTGCTAACCCAAAGTTTTCTAAGAGTGATAGAAAGCCTAAAAAGACAAAACATTGCACTATTCCTAAAACTTTGACAAGAAAAGAATAACAAAAAGAATTCCAAAAAAGGAACTGGGCTGATAAATATGAAGGTGGCAATAAAAGAGACCACAAAAGTCAAGATGATGCACAAAAGCCAAGTTTGGGGCAGTTAGTAAAGTTCACATTAGTAGGAAAGAAAGGGATGAAAGAGGAAGGCTATTAAGTAGAAGTGAATAGTGGAATTTGGGTAATTTACAGCCTAAATTTTCTAATTGTCTACCCAATTACCCAAGCCTAACATTACAAGCCAAAAAGAACTCATTGATCTTGAAGGTTGAATTTGCTTACATTAGTGGAGATCAATATGAAAAACAAGCCTATGGGACTTTAACTAATCTTCCGAGGAGAATCCCAGAAGATTAACTAATCTGACAAGGAGAAAAGGAAAGAAGACCAACACACACGCACAAAACAGGATTGATTGACTGTGTTGTTTATAGTATAGGATTCATCAATTTATTTGTGATAAAAGTTGAAACCATTCCTTTTTCTTAGTTGAAAACTGAAGTTTGAAATAATCTGCAACTTACTTATTTCAATTCAATTGGTGGAATCAGAAAAGATTATAGTTGGAATAGAAAAATGTCCTTAAAAATAAAGTTCAATTGTTTGAGGACAAACAAATATTTATTTTCTTTACTTGTGGACAAGCAAAATTTTAAGTTTGGGGGAATTTGATGAGTAAAAAACTCATTGATTTTTAATCCATTTTTCTGATTAGAGTTACAATGTAATTACTTATTTTTATGCAGAATACGGAGATTTTACCATAAATTTATTATTTTGTAGATTTTTATAAGAAGTTGAAATTCCAAAGAAAATCTAGGAAGAAAAAGAGATCAATACACAAATTAGGTCATGACATGGCTAGCTGAGGTCACGATAAGGAATTTATCGTCACAGCTTTTAAGTCATGACTTGATTGATAACGTTGCGACAACTCTGTAAGCAAAAGGCTTCAAGTGTGTCACAACATCCTTGTGATTAGTCGTGAGAGAGAGAGATTTAAGACTGCATAAACGATGTCGCAACAGAGAAATGAGGTCGCGACACGGAAAGAAGTCTAGGCCAAACAAAAGCTGTTGCGACAAGAGAAAAGTTGCTGAGACAGAATTGTGGTTTCAAAGAACGAGGTCGCAACATTGTTCTGTATGTCGCGACACCGATAGCAAAGAACCTAAGTCGCGACATACTTTCTAGGTCGCGACCAGAAATAAAAGTAGAGTTGAGTCAAAACAGTTGTAACTGAGGGAATAAGGTTGCGACAAGGTGAGAAGTAAAACGTATAGTCAAGTCGCGACATACTTTTTAGGGTGCAACAAAAAGTGCAACAAGGAAAGAAACCATCTGGTCGCAACTTCAATTGCAGGTCGCGACACCAAAAGAAGACAACTCAGGTCGTAACAGATAACTAATGTCATGACAATAATTGTCAAGCAAATGAACTTACAAGGTCTCCAGGCAAGGCAACCGTTGTTGCGATTAAAACTATGTCAAGACAAAGCAAAGTGAGGTTGTGACATAGAATTCATGTTTAAGATAGATGAAACTGAAACCAGGACGAAATAAATTGTTTCGGAGCGAAAACAGAACCGAAGAAGTGTGACACGTGGTGTGACGTGGGCTACGTGTCCACACTATAAATAGCCTAAAAAAATCTAAAATATCAAAAGCTCTCATTTTGGTCTCCGCCAAACCGTAAGAGAGAAAGAGAGAGAGAGGCACCTTCTCTTCGAATCACTGGATTTCGCTCTACGGATCCTGCAGTTAAGAATTCAAAGCCGATCCACGCGAGCTGCGGGCTACGCAGGTACCGTAATCACAAGATTCTCGCCAAGGTCTAAGGTCTGGGCTTTCACGAAACCGAGAAAAGGTGGTGTCCAAAGTGAAATCACGCCATTCGAGGTGTGGTTTTCCCACGTGCTAATTCTCGCCTAAGGGTATGTGTGTCCAAGGGAGATAGTTGCCTTGTTTTTTCTCCGAATTTACGATCGTAGAATTTGGCCATAACTCGCCATCAATCATCCGACCGGGAAGTGGATTCAAATTGCTAAGTAAACTAGACTTATAGGAAAACATATCTCCTTGAAATAGGTCTATCCAAATTCCGACCCATTGGGACTCAAAAATGCATTCAAAGTGGAGCTATATTCAGGCAATTTTTTTGTTCTGTTTTTAAGACTTCATGACTATATTTTTGCCATAACATGACCATCACTCATCCGAATTGAGTGATTCCAATTTTTGAATAAACTAGACTGATAGGAGAACATATCTCCTTGAAATAGGTCTATCCAAATTCTGACCCATTAGGACTCAAAAATGCATTCAAAGTGGAGCTATGTTTAGGCGGTTTTTCTGTTATGTTTTTAAGACTCCATGACTGTATTTTGGCCATAACTTGACCATAACTCATCCGAATTAAGTGATTCAAATTGCTAGATAAACTATACTGATAGGAGATTATATCTCCTTGAAATAAGTCAATCCAAATTCCGACCAATTTGGACTCAGAAATGTATTCAAAGGAGAGCTATGTTAAGACAGTTTCTAGTTATGTTGGAAAACCAAGTAGTCCCGGTTGTTTAGGATATATCTTGAGTTTCGGTGATCCGATTTGGGTGATTCTAGTTGGAGAAGAACCCTAAGAAAAGTATCTCAAAATAGTACAAAGAACAAGTGTCAAATTATCGATTAAGACCCCTGAAATCGGGTATCACGAACTGTTTCCAGTGTAAACAGAGTAAATTGACTAGTTTTGAATGAAAAGGCCATAACTTCTTTGTCTGAACTTCGTTTTGGGTGTTCTTGGACTCTATGGAGAGCTCATTGAGTCAAGATTCTATCCATATTCCTTTAGAGTATAGGGGATGATCAGAACATGGCTGAAAATTTATGTTTTGCACCAAGTGTGCAGTTTCTTTACTATGTCGATGTGAATAATGTGTTTTGGCATGACCACTTGGTGGCATGTTGTGGGCTATTATATGATAGTAATTTCCATGAGTTAGCATAAGAAAATCATGAGAAAAAAGAGGCCGAAGTTCAATTGATTTTTAATCAATCGAAGTGATTAAATGCTTATGGTCAATGAAGTACAAAGATAGTTAATGGTTTTAATTGAACATGATTAAGGTATGCATGCGAGCGGATTTTATGGATAATGTGACTGTTGGAGGAAGGTGATAAAGGACAAGGGTGGAGGTGGAAAATTTTGTTTAAAGGAGGAAAAAAGGGCTTAAATAACTGGGCGCTTTATGACAATGTGAATGTTTATGAAAATATATATATATATATATATATATATATATATATATATATATATATATATATATATATATATATATATATATATATGTGTGTGTGTGTTTACTAAATGTATATGTTTTCATATCTATGTTATAAATGTTCAAATAAAAAAAAGAAATGTGGTTTTCGTAACTTTAAATTATGTTGAGAAAATATGAAATGATTATGGTTTCCATAGTTTTATAAAGTATGATTTATGGTTTCCATATGAAATGAAATATTTATGAATGTATATTTTATATATACATGTTTATATGAAAATGTTTGAATCCATGGTTACCCTATGTTACAAAGAAAAAGTTTAAAGGAGTCGATCAAAGTACTTTACATACTGCATGGTAAGCATGGGAAAAGGGTTAGGATTTTTTTTATAGAGGGAAGGGAAGAGTGATGTATACTGCTGCTACGTGAAAAGTGCTTTAAAAGTTTACTAACTCATAATGCGATTTATTCCATAGTGCAATGTGGTATTTAAAAGAGCATACGATTTATCGAAGGTTCCGGGGCCATCTGATCGTAAGACTGCTTCTCGTAGGTCTTTTTCTGCTGGCCAACAAAGGGTTAATCTGTGATGGCATGATTTCTCGGAGGTTCCTTTTTGGGCCATCGGTGATCATAAGATTGTTTCCTCGGAGGTTCTTTCATGGACCAACGGTGGTTAACGGTATGCGGGTTCCATTGGATATGAAAGATTCAAAAAGGAAAAGAAAGTATATTGAAAAGATATGTTGATACAAGTGTTTACACATCAGATTGATTCATATGAAAAGAAAGTAAAGTGAATTGTTTATAGAAATGAGATCTCTATACAATTGTTTTACATGTTGTGATTTGAAACAGAAAGGAAAGAATGCAAAGTAAATGTTTATGGAATGAGATCTCTATACAATTGTTTTACATATCAGATTCGAACTATATCTCAAAACATTATTTTCCTATGAACTCCAGATTCTCATCGAGCTCCTTTACCACCCTTTTTTTCCAAGTGTTTTATGTAAAATGTTTTTAAAGGCCGATCGACGTGCGCTCGAGCATCCTTCGCCGCCAAGGCCCGCCACGTGATCTACTCACCTTTTGAAAATGTATAGTTTTTATTGTAAATAACTACTTGTACACCTTTATTTTGTAATGTATATAGGTTTTAAAAGATTGTTTATATATCTATAGTGTTCAAAAAATGATTTTAAAGTTTGATTTGAAATTGGTTATGGAGGACTTGATGTCCCATTGTTGGATGTGGAGTAAATTAAATTGTTTTATTACAGGTGTTCTAAATTGGGACATGTCTCGAAAAACAAGAGGAAATCTCGTCTGATTTTCTATAAAAGTGTTTAATGTTTAAAAAGAAAAAAATAATTTGTCCCACCATGTTTCATAAGATTTTAATGAAAAACGTAACTGTATAAATGAGTTTGCTCTATGGATTCACTTTTAAAAAGGTTTAAAAGAAATGAAAGGTTTTTTTTTTTAAATCCATAGGAGTGCCAGGAGGGTCCTCGAAATAGGAAAAAGGAAACTGGTCGGGTCCTTCAACATGGTATCGTGAGCCTAAGGTTTTGAAAATGTTTTGGTGTTTTGAAAAGTCTCCACGTCCTAAAATGATTTATTGTTTAGATGAAGGTGCACGAAGTTATTTTAATAATTTAAATGTCATATGAACTTTATAACATATGATATGTTTAAATGTTACAGAAAATGCAAGGTCGAGGTCGGGTCTGTACCAAGAGGAGAGTCTCCCTGTGAGAGTCGTCTGGTCTTAACCGAGGAACATATAGGATGAATCCGTTAATGTTCCTATTCCACCTCCCGTCTCTCGTGAGCCTTCACAAGCGTAAGGTCATCACGCCTCTTCTGTGAGCTACGGAGATAATATACCGCTGATCGGGATACGTGATTTTAGCCATAGCATTGTCACCCCGTGAGCGACAGTTGTCCATCGAGAAGGCAAGGAAATTAGGGCAAGAATTGCGACTTTATCAGGGATCCTCGAAAAAAGGTACGGTCGTGGCTAAAGGGTAAATGAGAGGGTGTTCAATGTTACTGACGCTCGATGAGCAGATGGTGACATATTCTCGCTTCCTATCGGTGAGACAGAGAGCACTTGACTACGGAAGGCAAGACAGATGATCGTGAGGGGGCTCTCGACTCGCTGTAAAGAGGAGTTTCTAGAGAAATTTACCCTACTACCTATAAAGATCAAAAATTGGAAGAAATTTCAAGCTCGAGCAAGGGACCATGTCGCTGATAGATTATGAAAAGAAGTTCCTTAACTACAGGTGACATGTTCCTCTATTTTCAGGAGACTAATTTAGTAATTTAAAAGTAAGAGGTTTGTAGTACCCGAGAAAAGAGGTTAAGAGCATTTTCAAGGCCAATCTCATACTCAAGATGGACAGTGGTCGAATGGCGCATCGTGATGGGAGGAGTTTCGGGATTACTCCTCGGGACAGACAGTGGTTCGCAAGTGGCCAAAGAGAGATGGATCTACTCGACTCAGGTGATCTAGTAAAGTCAAAGAGCTGAGGAAACCACCATGTGGCAGTCAGAAGATGTGTCGAGGCGAGTCTAATCGTAGTCTCGCGAAACCACCGACTGAACTTCTTCACCCAAAGACGCTAATGCAAAGAAGTGGAAGGTTTCATAGAGGAGTGCGCATTGTGGTATCGATGTTTGTTACGTATGTGATAGTCGTGACATTCTTGCAAAGGAATGTCCATAGTTAGCCTCCGGTAGTGGGTCATCTACAAAGGGCACCAAAGATATTGCAGGCCATTTTCACCGGTAGAGGTCGTGATCGGGGGCACCCTTAAGAGGTTCACCTTCTGCACTCATTGTACTAGAAGGTAGAGGTCAGCCACCCAGAGGACCTCCAGGCCGACCTATGACATAGGCCGTATTTATACTCAGCCAGATGTCGATACCGCTCCCGACTGCGTGATGTGTATGATTTCATTCTCGATCGTGATGCCTATATTCTTATGCACTTAGCCATACATTCTTTTATTTCTATGGGGTTTATGTCAAATGTTAATGTGGAGTCCCAACCTATAGACTGCAACATAGTGGTATCTCTTCCTACAGGGGATTCACGGTTAGTAGAGAGTGTTTATATGGATAGCAGGGTGATTATTGGAGGCCAAGAGTTTCTGGCAAACTTGATATTATTAGACATCCTTGACTTTGATGTTATCTTAGGCATGGATTGGCTATCTAGACATCATGCTACAGTGGATTGTTATAGAAAAGAGGTTAAAGTTCTCAGAATTAGGGAGACAAAGAGGTCGTGGTTCTATGGGTTACGTAAGACACTACCTAATGATATGACAACTATGAAGGCTAGTAAGATGCTCCTAAGTCACATCAGTGGGTACCTAGCTTATGCCATTGAGGTGAGGGATAAGGGTAGTCGATCGGAAGACATTCCAAAGAGGTCGTAGAATCTCCTGATGTATTTCCCGCAGGATCTTCCATAATTTCAGATAGAGAGATTACTATATTGAATCGCCTCGAATTGCAACTAATTTAAGGCACCTGTGATGGCTCCTGAGTTGAAAGAATTGAAAGTACAGATGGAAGAGCTTGTGGAGTAAGTGTTTTGTCAGCCGAGATTTCGCTCGGGGGAGCTCGATGAGCACAAAAACCTAATGATTTTAATCATTTTTCTCAAGTATTTGGTAAGATAAGTATTGATTCATATGCGTAAATACTAAGACTACTCAAATTCAATTTTAGAAAATCACAAGAGAATCGAAGGTCCCAAAGAAACCGTAAGAGCGCCTAAAGTGTTAAAATGAGGTCGCAATCTTAAAATTGAGTCGCAACAAGAAGCTCGCATTTTTAGTTATTTCCATGTCACTACATCACTAAGATCAGCCCTGGAGATAAATTAAGGTTTTATCAAACTAGTCGACTGAAATCGAGGCTACTAATGTATACCAAGGCAAAATAGTAATGTGGGTCATGACGCTAAATTAGGTAATAGACGACAAAATATTCAAGGTAGAATCTTGTGTCGTGACACACTACACCGAAGGTCGCGACACCAATTGAAGACAACTGAGGTTGTGATGCCAATTTGAGGTCGCGATGTTGATCCGTTGATGAAGCCACGAATGAGGTCTCTGCAAGAAAATTTGAAGTTGTAACTAGTTCTTAAATGAAGGACTCAACTCGAGGTCGCATACGCCGCTTCAAATGCGACATGAAATCGGATTGAGAGTCACAACATGGGGTTTAAGGTCAGCAAATACGAAGTCGAGCCAAATGAAGTCCCTACAAGAAAATTGAAGTTGCGACCACTTATTTGGTCAAGGACCTCAAAGGAGGTCGCGACCTAAAGAAACACTGAGAAGTAAAATCTAGGTCACAACTACGTTTGAGCAACTGGGACCAAATGCAACCAAAAACAGAGGACTTAAGGAGGTCGCGACATCATCTTGAGGTCGCGGACCCTGGGGTCAGGGTGGATGAAGAAACCGGTTGCAACTAAGAGTCGAGGTTGCACTTAAGAAAGGCAAGTGAATACTTTCCAAAGCTATTGCGACCAATTATTAAGGCTCTAACTTCTATTCTAACATGAAGGTAGAAACCACAAAGGAGGTCGCGACCAATTATCCAGGTCGCAACCACAAAAAGGAAGTCACGACCTAGAGTTAAGGCAGTAGAAACAGAAATTTGGTCACGACCTAAAACTGAGGTCGCGACGTATAATGCAATAAGGAAAAGAAGTCCTAACTCAGAACTGAAGTGGTGACAACAAAAACAGGGTCGCAACCAAAAACGAGCCAGGCGCACGCGAGAAAGGAAGGGAGAACATGGTCGCGACATGGAACTATGGTCACAAATATCAATTTTTGAAAATAACTAGGCCAACAAGGTCGCTAATATAATTGATGTCGCGACCACTACTCAAAGTACCAGAAGGGAACCAAGTCATGACCGGTTATCGCTCAACCCGAACATAAATGAGAGATCCAGTCGCGACATCGCTGAGGTCACTACATGAGACAATGATCGAAGCTTTTTCTTTAGTGAAATCCACCGAGTTCTTTTCGGAATTGTGTGTCTGCATTTTCTTTTTGACAAGATAAATAGACTTTTTGAGAATAGTAAAGTAGCTTCCGTATTCGATACCCAGAACTGGGGGAGGATAAGGACTTATTGTATATTTTAGAGTAGATTTTTTCTTTTCTTTTATTTTCTTTTATTTTCTTTTCTTTTTCTTGATCTGAACCCGCAAATCGTGTAGAAATGCTAAAGCTGGATTTATTTTCTTATTTTCTTTATACAAATGCTACCTGAAACTAATGGATTCTAGACAAATTTCTGGAATTCGTTTTTCTCAGTCTATTACAACTACAGTGGGTGTATCTGATCAATGATCTATTGTTGGTTGTAATGCAGTATTTAGAACGCAGCTTCGCTAGATTGGATTTACCGTTAGTTACAACTTCTTCCTCAGAATTTAGAGAGAAATACTTGGATTGGGATTTATTTGATTGATGTTGTTCTTTAACCCATTAGTTCCCCAATGATAGTACCGACACTAATTTAAGGAGGTTTGCCTGATTTCAGAGGCCCCTCCCATGGATACGTAGCTGAGATTCCCGAGAGCTTAGAGCATTCACTTGTGGGTAAGGTAAAGACTACCATTGATGAACTACTAAGCCTGAGGGTTCATTTCGATAAATTCCTTTCACTATAATTGATGTCGAGGGAGTATTTATCAATATAAATAATCGTAGGATTTCACCTTTATCTAAAGGTAAATTTCAACCCTCAAAAGTTAATGAGATCCGATTAAGGGAAGGAAGAATCCATTAGGATTTAAAGGATGAGTCATCAATTAGATGGTAGAAGTTTTGCAAGAATCCCGGTGAAGTGGAAGCAAAAGATCTACAAATTTTAGGAACTGGTATGAAGTATTGAGAAAGAAAAAATACTCGGGATCTTGCAAGAAGCTCAAAATACAAGAATGGGTTAAATCCTTATCTTGAGAAAGGGTGAGGCCCTTAACCAGTTGAACACATGGAGAAATCCAATTGCATTGTTATGCATCTGATGTCCAAACCTATCATAGAATAAAACAATGCATTTTAATGCAGAATCAATGCTTTTCACAAGATTTCTTTGATAGTGTTCATTTCTAGGAAACTGATTCATCTAGCATTTTGTTCTTATTTTTTAGTCGTTATCATTTAGTTATTAGCTTACATAATTGTTTACAATGATGATTATTAGTTTCTTGATTAAACTCTCACTATCCATTTTGTTCAAATAGTAAGACCCAAGTAGTCAGTAGTTGGATTTCAATTCCTCGCAATCATGGGAATGATATCCGGACTTTACATCCACTTTTACTACTTGTATGATCTGGTAGACTTGTTGTCATAGACTAAACCCAAAATTTTAAATCCTAACACAAAGAAACTTTTATTCTATTAAAGCAAGTCTATCCAATTTTAACATAGATGCAAGATGAGTGTAAGGCTCCTGTAATTATGTTAATTTTGAGGGGTTTTAGTCTATATACTCCCCGGCAACGGCGCCAAAAACTTGTTTGTGACCAAATGATGTAAATGTGAAAATATGGCCAAGGAAGTGAATGTGGTAAATACTCAAAACCTGATTTGAAACAAAAGTAAGTGTACTCAAAAACTGAAATGAAAAGTATTACCAACACTCAACCCCTTTCCGCAAGTGCACGAGTCATACAAGCACATGGACTCTAAGAGTCCCGTGATATCGTATCTAATGAGGATTGAGGTTCTTTTTCTAATTGAAATTTGATCACCCCGATTACAAGGACTCTTCACTATTTAGGCGATCAAATAAGATGTGGAATAAAATCAATTTAATTGAAACAAAAACTGATTTAAAACTAATCCTAAAAATCTACCAAATAAACAACTACTTAATTCTAAAAGGTATGAAGAGAATCACTAGGGATGGGGATAATTATTCACAAAACAGTTTGCATTTCCTTGAAAGCACAACAATTGTAAGTTGAATGCTAGATTTGTCCAAGAGCAGTGTAGTATAGCTTGGATTTCTCCTGGCACTATAAATTTCACTATCTAACACACCATATTCCTTTTCAGGACAAATGGGTCTAAATAGCTACTTGTAAAACCTGACTCTCTTTAAAATTTGATTGTTTTTCTTTTTCAATACTTTACAACAATTTCAGATTGAAGAATTCTTCGTTTCATAGATAGGAAAAAAAGCCTTTTCCATTGCACTGTATCTCGTCTTCAAATCTACTGCTGCATTTTTATCTCCTTTGATTGATCTTGCAACACTCGGATCAAGTTCCTTTGTATCGTACTAAGGAGAACTCTCCTGATCAACTAAATTGATACATCATCTAATTAATCCTCACACCATGAGTAAATTAGTGATCTATCAAAGTAATTTTTCAAAGTTCATTAGTTCTAAGATATTAGTCTAACATACCCCTAAGTTACCGTTTTACTCTCAGGAATCTCCATCTCGGTCACTGTGAGGGCCTCCCTGAAATCGTGAGTAAAGATACATCTCTTTTCTCTCGGTATAAGCTACTAATATTCCGAATAATTAATTATATGAACAATACTAATTATATAAATTCAAGCCAAACTCACAAAATAACCGAAAACTCCAAATCAATGTTCAACAATTAATCCCTACTTAAAGTGGTGTTTAATGTTCCATTATCGATTCCAATCATCACCAATCAAACAAAAAGTAAGAAAATGAAGAAAGCAATCAAGACAAGAAGAAAAAATCCAGATTTGAGCTTAAATCTTCGCCTCAACAAAGAAATAAATTGAATATCCGAGTACAAGACAAAAATCTCTTCAATAGAAATAAAAATCGTCTAAAACTACTCTCTAAGATCTATTAAAACAAAAATCTTCAGCAAAACTAAGAAAATGGGCGCTTAGAGAGAGAAAACCCATGAGAGGTTCTCCAATCTTCCCGCCGCCTCTCTTACCTTAAAACGAGTATATATATGGTCCTGGTGGTGAGCTTGAAAATAGCCAAATATCAATTTTCTACTTTTGGGCTTCTTTCTCCAAATGTTTTGGTTGCGACTCAGCAAGCTGGTCGCGACACAGTTTTTTTTGTTGCGACCAAGTTTCTTGGTCGTGACACAGTTTTTTTGGTCGCGATCGCTTTCCTCGGTCGCGGCGTTTCTAGACAAAGAACTTGTTTTTTCTTCAACTTGTTCAAGCCATAACATCTTCGCTTTAACTCTTGATTTGGGAGTGTGAGTACTGCTGGAAAGCTCTTTGAATGTAGAATGCAACCATGAGTAAATTTATCCATTTGATGTTCCATATATTTTAAAATTTTATCTTCCTAGTGGCATCGCCAGAGACTCCTATTGACTCTTCTTTGGAAATATATTGCTTATTTCTCGCCAAAGCACTTCGCTTTCATCAATAATCCTACAAACCAAGTTTAGAGGAAATTTTAAGTGAGTTTTAGCAAGAATATGGATACAAAATGCACAAAAATAGCATGTGAAATGAATTCAAAACATAGATTAAGTTTTGCACCATCAAACACCCCCAAACTTGAAGTTTTGCTTGTCCTCAAGCAAAGAAAAGAAAGAAGTTGCTTGTCCCCAAGCAAATGAAATAGAAGAGTTCATTTCACCCTTTTTATTTAACCAAAATCGAGTAATCAAGCTTTGCAAGGGGTATGTGATATGTGTCTCAAGAATCACCCTTACAAGGAATATAGAGAATATGATCAAGATAATTTATTCATTTTAATAGTGAATTAATCTCTATAAGAGGAAAATTTAGGATCATGGTTCTCTACTAGTGTGTGTATGTGTGGTCTTCCCTTATCCAAACAATTGTGTTAGATGAGTTTATGAGAATTGAGATAAGCACGCTGGATTCCTAAGATAATTTATTTAGGTTCCATAAGCTTGTTGTTCTTAATACTCACTCAATGTAGGCACACACAACTCTCAAGATCAAGTAGGTCTTTATAAGCTTATAATGTAAGGCTTGGGTAAAGGGTAGTCGAGTAGTCATTTTAGGCTAAAACTTACCCAAACATACATATTTTTCTGCATTGACAACTCCTACTCCATCCCGATTCTTACCATCAGCATAGTGACACTCTCAAGCACCCCAAAATCTATTTAGGTGCATCCTTCCATACTCCTCATATCACCTTTCTCGCATAAATTCTCGTATTCTTTCAACAAAACAACCAAGAAGCATTTTTCTTCAAGACAAGGCTTATTAGAGTGGTGCAAATGTCAAAACCCCTTAAGCTTTATACCAACCCCAGCTAGATTTAAATCAATAGCCCTAGACCAATCGCCTTAGGGTACTAGGTGTCGAGACAACTTTTAGGATTTACTTCATTCTACAAGGAAGGCATGAGTATGTAATTAATTCCCTCTTGACTTTTATTGTATTTTTGCTTCTTTTACACTTGATATTGTTCTTTTTTTTTTTTTGACAGCCTCTTTGATTTTCAACTTAACTCATTTCACCAATTTGGAGTTATTTTCCTATGGACAAATAACTCCCCAAACTCAAGCCCCTCACTACATTTTTCAATTATGTTCAAATCCTCATGTTATGGGTGAGTTTAGTTCTTCATTGAGGGATAGTGATGTATAGGAAGGTTATTGGCTTCAAACTTTATTCTTTACAAACAAAATTTTTACCTTTGCTGGCTCAACATCTCGTATCAGAGGAATATGAATATGCATATGCATATTAATGTGGTTAGCCTGAAGGCACAATCTTTCCAAGGATGGCCTATATCATTTCTCAATTGTTGTGTTCCCTAGGATTTCACCTCAAGTGATAATAGAACAAGTTCTAGAACCTATGGAGATCAAAATTAGATGGATTCTCATAAACCTTCTCTAACCCAAGCAAAAACTGCTTTTCAAGGGTATTTAGTGACCATGTGCATGGATTTTGAGAAACCAATGACTAAATAGCCTATTAAAGAGCTAACTCATTAAGCATTAAGTCCTATTATCTCTAATATTGTCCATATCCTAAGGGTTCATTTATGGTCCTTATTGACATCACAACAACTCCAAGCAAAACTCAATTAACTCAATAAACTCTAACTAAAAAAATATATACTAAACTAAGATGTAAGTTAGGAAGCATCAAACAAAGTCATTATCCACATAGCACTAGAAAATTTCATCCTCAGTTGTCATTTGCAACATGTGGGGTGACATGATAAACTAACCAAAAATAAACACCCCCAAACTTTGAGATGAACATTGTCCTAAATGTCTAGCAATGAGCAAAGGAAGCAATAAAGTAAATAAAGAGAGTTGGAAAAGTGAACTTCTCAGAAGGTCTCGGGCCACTTTGAATAGGAAACTTGAGGATTATCAGATACTGACATTGGTGTACTATCCCCTGATACACTCCTGTTTTCGAGCCATGAAAGTGGCTTTGGTATTTTCTTGAACACTTCTGGTGTGCACCAACTTCCTTCACCTCAAATGAGTGAGTTTTGATCTTTCAAAACCTCCTTCACGCTAAGGAAAATCACCCACAATCAACAATGATCCACTAAGAACCCAAAAACAACCAAGCCACAAAATTCTTTTTCATCAGAACTCCTTCATGTCAGTTGGACGATGGATGGAAAATCGGGGTTCAACAAAGGTAAGTTTGTAGGTTTGTGACGGGTTTTGAAGCTCTCAAGCATTTATGTGGAGATGGATCGGGAGAATGTGATTTAGGATTTGGAGTGGATGGAGATGAATTTGAAAGTAGTGGTTAGAAGCTGCAAGGGGTTGGAGGGAAAGAGTATGGTAGGATAGAGTATAAAGTAGGAAGAAGAAAAATGGGTTTTAAAGGGTTAAAGAGCCTCTGCTTTTAGGATCGTGGTGCCTGGCCACACGCACCCGTCACACCCTTGCTTTTTTATCCAACTTGTTATACTCATATTCCTTCATTTTAGCTTGAATTGATGTGTAAGGACTCGTTGGAAAGCTCTTTCAATGTAGAATGACTGAGGGCCGAGTCGAACCATTTAGAGCCTCAATAAATACAGAAAATCATAATGTTCAATGTTGTCCAAAGGTGATGATTTCGACTCAGTTCTCCTTACTTTGTCTCTGCCCATATCACTTGCTATCCTTCAAAAGTCCTTCATGCTTATATATTCTCTCAAATTCCTCCAATAGCAACCCTAACGCTTTCTACTGTGCTAAACCCGGCCTCGTGCCTTCAATTTCTCCTCAAGCATGATCATGAACCTTCCAACTTTATATTTTCAGCTCAATTTGGTTCATTTCATCTCAAACCCGAAATTTGATGAACATCTCCACTCCATTTTTTCACTTGCCACTATAATTACATCAACCACTTTCCAACTTTGCCTAAAAAATGTAAAAGAAAAGAGAGTGGATAGAATCCTTTTATTACTTAACTCGTCATTCCAAGAAGTCGTCTCTTTAGAGTCCAATCCAGACCCACTGAAAGTACTAGTGTTTCCACTGGGCCAATCATTCATCTTGGAAAAGCACTTCCTCTTTTATAACTATTCAAACATGATTTTCTTCTATTTTTGAACAGGGGAAATAAACTGAAAATCCCTTTTTTTTAATTATGGTCGGTGGTTCACCTAATAATTTCTGCTTCAAAACAAATTCCCCTATGTGAAGTAGATGTAAACACATTTATGCTTTAAGGAGGACTGCTCAAACATGTGCCCTTTGATGAAGCAAGCCGCAGCACTTTCGCACATGGCTTTTTCGTCCGTCAAAGGTAATGGTTGGTGAAGATCGAACTTGCTTTCTCCTCACCCACAAGTAAGGTGTGAGCTCCCCTATTGATGTCAATCCATGTCATTTCAGAGCATGTTACATCTCTTAGTATATGAGAATTTTGTAGATCCCCTTCAATGCCCCAAGTCACAAAATCCATGGGGAAGGTAAATGTGTCAATCTTCACCAAAATGTTTTCAATCCATTACTTGACTTTCTTCTTCAAATTTTAGTTTATCCACTAATGGTTCTTCATCCTCCAAGTTGTTTAGGAGTCTCTTGTTCTCAATTTCCAGCTCATTTTCACCTTCTTCCCCACGCATTTCAAAAGATATGAAATTTCGCACATCACTAAACGAAAGCATCCATGCATTCAATGGGATTTTCAAAGCATTACTAGGAGAGGTCCTAGAAAATTGATCTCAATGCTTGACTAAGTGTCCACCTGAGCTTCATTTTTTCAATCTAGCACTAGTGTTGACTTGAAGGTATCTAACTGAATTTCGTCATGAAGACTACTCATCTTTCTGTTTCATCCATGCTCAGAAAAATTTCCTCGCTCCTTAGCAAGAAACAACTCTTCTTCTTTTGAAATGTGGGGCTGAACTCCCTATAAGACAATACTCCTTGTTCCATGAGTGAGTCATTCTAAATTCTTTGATTCAAATGATGAATAAGGAAGACAAGTTGCTTCTATGGGAGGCAATTCTATCTTTCACTTGAATATTCTCCATGAGTACCCACAACAAGAAGAAAACAAAAGAAACAAAGTACAAAAACACTAATAGTAAAAAAAAAAAAAAAATTCCTAAGAAACAACTCACAACCAAAAATAAAAAAAAAAAAAAAAATTGCATAAATTAGCAAATCACCCATTCTTCAAAATGTCAACTTCCAATGAGAGAAAGTGAACACCGCCAATCCTCGGCAACGGTGCCATCATAATATTTTTTTTATTCGAGATAGTTTTTGGACAACAACTTGTTTTTCTTCTCCAATCCGTTTGTGGCCATAACTTCTTCGTTTTAATGGATTTGAGCAGGAGTACCATTGAAAGCTTCTTTGAATGTAGAATGAAACCATGAGGAAATTTTGAACCATTTGATGTTCCGTATGGTACAGAAAATTTTATCTTCCTGCATGATTGTGGAGACTCCCTGTTGACTTTCTTTTTGGAAATATATTGCCTATTTTTGCCAAATCACTTGATTTCATCACACCCTACAAAACCAAGTTTAGAGGAAATTTTTTGAGTTTTACATGAATATGGATACAAAATGCACAAAATAGCATGTGAAATGAACTCAAAACATAGATGAGTTTTGTACTCATCAAACACCCTCAAACTTGAAGTTTTGCTTTTCCTCAAGTAAAGAAAAGATAGAAGTCGCTTGTCCCCAAGAAATGGAAGAGAAGAGTTCATTTCACCCTTTTTATTTAACCAAAACTATCTGGGCTTCCAAGGTACGTGATATGTCTCAAGAATTAACCTTATAAGGAGTATAGGAATATGATCAGATAATTTATCTCATTTAATAATGAATTAATCTCATAATAGGACAAATTTAGATCATGGTTCTCAATAGTGTGTGTGTGTGGTCTTCCCCTATCCCAAACAATTGCAAGCTAGATGAGCTTATGAGAATTGAGATAAGCAATGGATCTCCTAAGATAATTTATTTAGTTCCATAAGCTTGTTGTTCTTATCACTCACTAATAGCACACAACTCAAGATCAAGTAGGTCTTTATAAGCTTGTAAATGGCGGTAAGGGGTAGTCGTAGCAGTCATTTTAGGCTAAAACTTTACCCAAACATACATATTTTTTCTGCATTAATAACCCTTACTTCCATCCCGAACATTCTTACCATCAGCATAGTGACACTCTCAAGCACTATAAAATTTGTTTAGGCATCCTTCCATACCCTTCTCATATCACCTTCGCACAAATTCTGCATTTTTTCAACAAACACCAGTAAAGCATTTTTCTTCAAGATTACATATTAGAGGTTCACTGCCAAACCCTTGCTTTCTACCAACCCTTGAGCGAGCTTTAAATCAATAGCTCCTAGACCAATTGGCCTTAGGTACTAGGTGCTGAGACACCCCTTAGATTTACATGCTCTAGGAAGGCCAGTGCTACGCAGGTTAGACTCTACCCTCCTTTGACTTTTTATTATTTTTGCTTCTTTTACACTCTGATATTTTTTTCCTTTTGGCCAACCTTCTTTTGATTTTCAACTCTTAACTCATTTCAATATTCTCTGGAGTTATTTTTCCTATGGAAAAAATAACTCCCAAACTTGACTCCCTAAACTTGCCCCTCACCACATTTCTCAATTATGTCTCAAACTCATGGGTGATTTGGTTATTTACTCAGGATAGCTGCATGTATAAGAAGTATATTTAAACTATTTTATAGTTATACTTGGCTTTGTTTAGATTTTAGAGACACTAGAGAGAATATGGCAGGTTATTTAAGAAGTAGCTTGAAGGCACAATTTTTCTAAGGATGGCCTATATCATTTCAGAAGTTGCCTAGGATTTTGCCTCGTTTATAATAGAACAAGTTCTAGAACCTATGGAGATCAAAATTAGATGGATTCTCATAAACCTTCTCTAACCCAAGCAAAAATTGCTTTTCAAGGGTACTTATTGACCACATGCATGGATTTTGAGAAACCAACGACTAAATAGCCTATTAAAGAGATAACTCATTAAGCATTAAGTCCTATTATCTGTAATATTGTCCATATCCCAAGGATTCATTTATAGTCCTTATTGACATCTTCTACAAATAACCTTAAGTATTAAATCTAATCTTAATAAACTCTAAACTAAAAAAAGAAAAAAAGAAAGAAAAATAAAGAAAAAAATGATTAAAAGAAATGAGAAATAAAAAGAAAAAAAACCATTTTTTTCTTCAAAACCTCCTTCAATACATGCAAATCACTTCACAATCAACAATGATCCACAAAGAACCCAAAAACAAACAAACAAGCACAAAAATTTTCTTCCATTGTAACTCCTCTTTATGCTTCTGAAATGATGGATGAAAATCGGGGTTCAACAAAGGCAAGTTTGTGGTTTGTGATGGCTTCAAGCTCACAAGACGATGGAGATGGATCGGGGAGGAACAGATTTAGATTTGAGCGTATAGGGAGATGACTTGAAAGTGGTTAGAAGTTGCAAGGGCTGAGGGAAAGAGTATGGCGTGATAGGAGTATAAAGT
This sequence comes from Tetrastigma voinierianum, assembly GCA_016808115.1. Taxonomy (NCBI): domain Eukaryota; kingdom Viridiplantae; phylum Streptophyta; class Magnoliopsida; order Vitales; family Vitaceae; genus Tetrastigma; species Tetrastigma voinierianum. The sequence continues at coordinate 49,223 of JAEQBH010007518.1, read as the reverse complement.
AGGAAGAAGAAAATGGGTTTTAGCAGTTGTAAAGAGCCTGTTGTGGGATCGTGAGTCGGGTCACACAAAGACTGCCAAGACTCTCGCTTTTTTATCCAACTTGTTATACTCATATCTCCTTCATTTTACCGAAATCGGATGTAAGGACTCTAAAGATCTTTCAATGTAAAATATGCTCATGGGCTGAGGGAACCATTTGAGCCTCAATCAATACAGAAAATCAGAATGTTCAATGTCAGTCTGCTAGCAGATGTGATTAATTCTTTTAGGTTCTCCTTGCTTTGTCTCTTGCCCATCACTATCCTTCAAAAAATTCCTTCATGTTTATATATTCTAAAATTCCTCCAATAGCAACTCCTTAATGCTTTATTCATGCTTTAAACTCATCTCTTGTCTTCAATTCTCAAGCATGACCATGAACCTTCCAACTTTTATATTTCACTTAAATTTGTCTATTTTATCTCAAAACTCCAAATTTGATGAACATCTCCACTCCATTTTTTTTTTTTTTTTGGTTTTTTTTTTCACACTTTAAGCACTATAATTATCAACCACTTTCCAACTCTTGCCTTCGCTCTGCAAACTAGTCATGAACAACATGTTGAGCTCAAACTTACCTTATTCTAAAACACTAACAATTGTTAGTACCATCATTGAATTTTCATCCCACAGTGAAAAAACAAAGAAGAAATAAAATAACTAAAAAAATAGAAATGAAAGAGAATGGATAGAACTATTACTTAGCTTAGTTGCTCCCAAGAAGTCGCTCCTCCTCGTTTTTGTAGTCCAAATAGACTCATCAGGTAAAGTACTAGTGTTTCCATTCACCTCAATCATTCATCTGAAAGCACTTCCTCTTCATAACCATTCACCAAGGATGTTTTCTTTCGATTTTGAATAGGAGAAATAAACTCAATGTTCTTTAATTATGGCTGGTGGTTCAGCCACAATTCTTCAAAAACAGCCCTATGATGTAGATGTAAACACATTTATGCTTGTTGGGACTGCCCAAACGTGTGCCCTTGACAAGCAAGCTGCACTTTCGCACACGCTCTTTCTCACCACAAAGGTAAAATGGCCTGTGAAGATTGGAACTTTGCTTTCTCCTCACCTACAAGCAAGTGAGCTCCCCTTGTCATGTCAATCCATGCTTGGCTTGAGGAAAGAAGTGGTCTTTAATATCTTCAAATTTTAGATCCCCTTTAATGCCCCAAGCCACAAAATCCATGGGGATGTAAATGTGTCAATTCACCAAGACGCTTAATTAGCCACCACTTGGATTTTCTTCTTCAAATTTCAATTTATCCACTAATGACTTTTCATTCTTTAAGTTTTAGAGTGCCTTTTTTCTCAATTTCCATCATTTTCACCTTTCTCAGACAAATTTCAGATAGGAAATTTTTAAAATAAATCGCTGAAAAGATGAGTCAATGCATCTTACCGATTTGGCAAAGTGTTACTAGAGAGGTCCTGTAGAATTTTTCCTCAATGCTCAGACCAAGTGTCCATTCCAGCTTCTACATTTTTCAATCTAACTAGTGTTGACTGAAGGCATTTAAACTGAAATTTCTCGTCATCTCGCATTAATCATCTTCTTGCTCCCTTCCACGTAGATAAAATTTCGCTTCAACAGTAAGACAACTCTCTTCCTCCCGAAATGTGGATTCGAACCCTTGGATAAGGCACAATTTGCTCCACGAAAGTGAGTCATCAGGAATTCTTTGGTCCAATTTATGAAGAAGTAGTTCAGCTTGGTCATGGAGGCAACCTATCTTCTATTAAATATTCCTCCATAAGTGTTCAACAAATAAGAAGAAAAACAAAAGAAAATAGCACAAATACTAATAAAAAAAAATTAACTAAGAAACAAATCACAAACTAAAAGATAAAAATAAAAATAAAATTGTTTAAATTAGCAAATTACCGTCTCTTCAAAATGTCAACTTCCAATGAGAGAAAGTGAATCGTACATCCAGAATCTGCGCCATAAACTCTTGTAAAGACCGAATGATGTATATGTGAAAATATGGCAATGTGGAAGCATCGTAAATACTCAAACTCCGATGAAATAAAAGTAAGTGTACTCAAAACTCGAAATGAAAAGTATTACTAACACTTAACCCCTTTCCAAGTGCAACGGGTCACAAGCAATAAAGTACGGTGATTCAATACTGAGCTACTTGTGATCGAGGTTCTCACTGGAATCTGATCACCTGATTACAAGGGCTCTTCACTATTTAGGCAAACCATAGGATGTCTAATAAAATCAATTTAGAAACAAAACTGATTTAAAACTAATCATAGAATCTACCAAATAAACAACTACTTAATTTTAAAAGGTATGAAGAGGCACTAGTGGATGCAGGATAATTATTTACAAAACAGCTTTGCATTTCCTTGAGTTTAACAACATTTGAAGTTAAAATCCTATTTTCCTTCATGGCTTTCTCTAACCGCCATTTTCTTAGTTTTTGTCGCAATTTTTATTTTTAATAGATCTGTAGTTTTTATAAGACATATTTCTATTGAAGAGATTAAGTTAAATTTAGATATTCAATTTATTTATCATGAGGCGAAGATTTAAGCTCAACCGATTTTTTCTATTCTCGTTTCTTTGATTTTTCTTATTTTTCTTTTCTTACTTTTTGTTTGGATTGATGATGATTAGAATCCAAAGAATGGAACACAACACCCTCTTCGTAGGTGGGGATTAATTGTTGAACATTCAGATTTACGCTTTTCAATTATTTTGTGTTTGAAAACCTAATTCTATATAATCGGTAATCGTTCTCATATAATTAACTGTCAATACAAGAGTTTATACCTGTAAAGAGTCGTATCTTTACTCGATTTTCGTAGAGGCCCTCTCGAGTCACATAGAGATGTGAGATTCATGAGAGCAAAAGATCAAGAACTTAGGGGCATGTTAGACTATTATGGAACTAATGAACTCTAAAGACATTTGACACAGATCACTTAATTTACCATGGTGTGAGGATTAATTAGATGATTTATCATTAATGTTTGCAGGTCTCACCAAATTGATAGAAGGATCTTGATCCCATGTTAAGAAAGATCTGAATCAAAGAGATAGAAATTTATTAGATTTGGAGGACGAGGTACCACTACTGAGAAAGCTTCAGATAGTCTTGCCTATGGGGCAAGAATTCTTCTGGGTCCTAAGAAATGGTCATGAAGTATTGAAAACAAAAACAATCAAATCTAAAGAGTGCCAAATTTTACAAGTAGTTATTTATCTGGTCAATCCTAAAAGGAATATGGTGTTAGATAGTGAAATGTATGGTGTATGGAGAAATCCAAGCTATACTACATTGCCTTCCTCGACAACCAAAGATTCAATCCTTCACAAATGTTGCACTTTCAAGAAATGCAAACTTTTTTGTAAATAATTATCCCCATCCCTAGTGCCTCTCTTCACCTTTAAAATTAAGTAGTTGTTTATTCTTGGTAGATTCTATGATTAGTTTGTAAATCCGCTTTTGTTTCGATTAAATCGATTTTATTCTGACATCCTACTCGTCTAAATAGTGAAGAGCCCTTGTAATCAGGTGACTCAAATTCCAATTGTAGAGAACTCCAACTTTCGTGGGTATCGAGACCTAATTTAGAGTCCACTTTATTACTTGTATGACCCGTGCACTTGCGGAAAGGTTGAGTGTTGGTACATTTTTCATTTCGCTTTTAAGTAATAATTTACTTTTGTTTCAAATCGCTGAAAGACATTTTACCATATTCACTCCCATTGTCATATTTTCACATATAAGATCATTCTGATTTTACAAGTTTATGTAAATAAAAAAGAAAAAATATATATATATAAAAAAATAAATAACCCCCTTAAGCATAAATGTGTTTACTTGTGTTTCTTAATGACAAGCCATTTTATTTTTCTTTCATTGGTTGCTTTGATAGTGTCAGACCAAGGTCATTTGTCAATAGACAGATAAGGCTTAGAGAGTTTTGCATACAAATAAGTAATGAAAACAAATAATACAATTCATCCACTACATCCATCTATCAAGAAACAAATTATTCACTAAATCTATTTCTAATTTAGCAATTCACACACAAAAATGGTAAGGAAACCAATTATAAATGAAAATGTTATAAATCCTTTCTTCAGACAATCTAAATGAGACACAATGGACTTCTATTAATAATGGAGAGAATACACAGATTGGGAGCTGCAAAGAGAATTTTCAAGTTCATTTTCTTCTTTTATATGCTTTGGAAAAGTGACATCGAGGGTCTATATCATGCTTGCCAGATTTATAGTCAAACTCAGTTAGTTTCATCTCTCGATCTTTTGTCTCCTCATAAAGGTGGTACTCTTTCCTTTTACATATATATCGCTTGTCAATCAGATCGCATTGATCAATATGTCTTGCCTTTTTCCTGATTTATCGCCTTCCACTTTAGGATGCACTATAGTAGCTTTGACATATTTTTGGTTGAGGTTCCAAGCTTCCAGCCAGATCTTGCATACATTGCTATCTTCTAGTTAAGATCCCTTCCTTCATCGCCTCTCAAACTCTTCAACTGCCTATATACGTATATTTAAAGGTTTCAATTTTCTTCATCATATCACTTCATCATCGCTTTCTCTTTTCCAGAATATTTAGCGCTTCGTGATCCCGTTTGAACTGATTACTGTAGAATGCTTCCAAATTCCTCATTTACTTTCCATCATCTTTCTTCTTTTTCTTTTCTACCCGCTTTCCATTCTTCTTCTCTTTGTCTCCAGTTTTGCTCCCACATATGTTCTTTTCTTCTAGCTTTAACTTCCAAATTTTTTTCCCTAATCTGTTGTTGTCTCTCCCATTTCTGCTCTCTTTCTTCCAAAACTTTTTTCATTGATCTCGAGCATTTCTAAGTGATCTCGCATTTCTCTTCCTCCTCCTGGGACTTTGCTCGTCTCAGCAAGTGCCTTTATACCTTGGGTAGGAATGACCTAATTGCCCATCCCCGAAATGTGCTTCCTCCAATCGTTGAGACGGATATCTCTGTGCACGCTCCATCTCTCATGCTTCATTCTCCTTAGCTTCAATCAAGCCTTCGCTGAGATCTCACCTCCACTCATTCCTTTCTCGCTCTTTTTCCTTTCAGTCTCCTTGGCTACCCAGCTAGTGGCCGTAGGGAGACCCGAGGGCATTTTTCTTCTTCCTCCCACACTCCCTTTACCCCTGCCAAGAGACAAAGTCTGGTGATGGTGGTGGGGTGTGGGATTAACCCTCTCTTGTTACTGTGGTGATAACCCCTGATGGACCCTTCAATAAGGATTCCTATGATCATTTTATATCTCCTTCGTGGGGCATATAAAGTGATGGCCTCTTTGTCTCCGACCGAGCAGTATGCTTAGCTGAATCACTGGCGAGCAGAGAAATAACCAGACCTTCATTTCTCCAAAGAGGGCTCTGTTGATCGCGTGGTGGGGCTCCTTCTCCTCGTGACCCATTTTCCCTTTCCCTACTTCAACAAGTGCAATATCTTTCATACTGGGATTTTCCACCTTCTACACTTCAATTGCCTCAGCTCCCCAATTTATACATTTCATTTATCCGTCTCTGCCCGAAAGGCACCCATACACCCTCACGCAGACTGAATCCCTCCTTCATGCCCACTATATTTGCATAAAACTCCCCAGCAAGAGCAGAAAATCCTAGCGCCTTGTGTTCACAGAAGAATCCCCAACCTCTTTTTCATTACCGAAAAAGTGGGGAATCACTCTCCTAAACCCTTTTCACCTATGAAATCTTGTCAAACAAGACCTTGTTCCACAACTCGTGATTTCTTTTGAAATGAAGTCCTTGTCTTCGTTGCTTCTCTCCTCTGCAGGCTTCATTCGTCCTTTATCTCTTTGCGTTCCTTATGTAAACCGCCGCTTCTTCTTCCTCCTCGTTGGGTCTCCTTGTTCGACATTGATTCCTTCCTGTGCTGAGGTTCCGTATGAACCTCTTTCCACGCTTCGACACTTTCTGCTACATAATCTCATCAATCATTTTGTTAAGCTCGAGAATTCGCCTGATTTTTCTCGCCATGAATGAAGATTTTTTTAGGTACTGGCTCAAGCCTCCTGGCTTTAGGCTTAGATTCAAAAATGATAATACGTATGGAAAAGTCGGGAATGAATTGAAGATGAATCTAAGTTGGCTGTGATACCGCTTTTGATTTCACTCTTGTTTTGATGGGCTCAGCCATGATTATGAAATGGGGAGTCGCGACATTAAATCTCTCGGTCTCCCAATTAATGATTTTCACTAAATGATGTCTTTAATGTTGCGACGCCAAATGAAAGGTTTAAAACTCCACTCTTATTAAGATTCGACAATCTCCGCACCTAGTCAACTCTTGTCGCGACCGAGATGGTCACGACAGGAATTGATGTCACGACCATATTTTCGCTTTAGTTATTTTCATTGCGGACCTCTATGCTTTTCCAATCAAGGCGACCTGCTCCTCCAACTTATTTGTCATACAATGTCCTATTTTCGTCACACTCATGAACTGATAAGTCACACTGTGAACTGTAGATAAGTCTAAAAATCTTATGTTGCGAATTCGAATTTTCATCATAATTTGTATCCATTCCTATCCTCGGTTGCGTTAGATAGTCTATTACACTCAAGAAAATTTGTGTTTCTCGGAACAATTCAATTTCTAACAGTTCAATTCTACCAACCAATCAAAACAAGTACAATTCAATCTATTCATCATCAAATATTCCATCAAATCCATTCAACTATGCATCGATTCAAAATTGAAGAAAAATACTTCAAACTTAACTATGCTATCTGAGACAAAAATTCAATAAATCGTAGAAAGAGTATACGCCCTCATTCCCCTTGTGCGTATCAAAGTTCAATGTGATTCCTCTTTGTGTACACTCTTATCGTCTCAAGAAGAAACATAAGCACTTAATCTAAAGCAATAGTAATAAATCAAGCACAAAACTATTGAACAACTCTAGTACAAAAAGAATAAAAACTTAAAACAAACTGTGATGTGGATCAGCTTTCCACAAAGTCGAGTCTTACTGACTCGCCGCTATGAGATTTTTATTTCCATATTTTTCTCACTCCTAGAACTAGGAGCCGCTTGCAATCAATTCCTCCTAACTAATGCTTCACCGACCATTGACTTTGAATTCTCTTGATTACGGTGTTCTCATGTCACCGCGCCCAAAGGTCAGACTTCTGATAATTTACTTCAGATATGTCCACTGCTTGATGCTTCCCGAAAGAGTTTTAGTCCGGAGTCAATAATGTGACTTGATCTCCTCGCGAAATTCTCTCCTCAAAACTTTTCGATCATGCCGTTTTCTCTGCTTTAGATGATTCTCGGCTATCATATAGGCTTCATTTCAACTCTTCCACCATTTAGCCGAGTAGCCTTTCTTTTCTTAGCTGTACTCAAGTCAAAATTAAGCTTCTTGATTGCCCACATAGCTTTGTATTCTAGTTCAAGAGGAAGGTGGTAAGGTTTACCAAAGACAATCCTGTATGAGGACATTCCAATGGGAGTTTTATAAGCAAATCAGATGCCCATAAGGCACGCCTTGTAGAGACCAAGATCTTTAACGAGCTTAAGGCTCTTTCAAGGGATTCTTTATCTCTCGTTGGAAATCTCAAATACCATTTTGTTTGAGGATGATAAGCCAGTTTCATAGCTGTGGTTTCTTATTCTATATCTACCCATAAGTTTTTATTTCAAACACTTTATTTGCGGCGGCTTCCTCCATCACCGATGATAGTTCTCGTGCTCCAAATCGTCAGCTCCTTTGTAAAATCCGACAACCTGTGACAAGATTACTTTGGGACAAGCTACTACCCTCAACTCCATTTTGATACAATCCACGCCAGAGTATGTATACCTCAAATGAAGATGGAAAAGGCCCCATAAAATCTATCTCTATACATCAAAACAACCGCACCACCAAGATACTTGTAGGGGCATTTCATGCCTACGTATTTCCCATTCTTTAGCATTGATCAGCCACGCTTCACCCATTCAAACAACTTTAAAAATAGTAATTACAAAATTCTGATTGAGAATTTTGTGGGTCGCTTTTGTCTCCGCAGCGTGTCCTCCATATGGCGACATGGCGACATTCATGTGCATCTCGCTGCCACTTTCTCTCGTACACACCTTCGACATCATATGATGAGTGCCTAAAACACTCATAGTATACCCGCGTTTGGCTCTTCATATTTTTCACGCTTTATTTTATATTTAATTTCATAGTTTTTCTATCGATACCCGAGTCAGTGATCGTGCTGATGCAGGTGCATCGAGCAAAAGGCACTGACGGAAGTAATTTCGGGAGTTGCATGGCGGCATTGCAGATGAAGACGTCCCGCGCAACGCCCTAACGCCGCGACGTCCCCACGCTAGACGCTCGCGACGCTGGTCAATCCACCGCGGCAAGTCAACAAGCGCGCAACGTCAGCGACGCCCCAACGTCACACGTCGAAGGCTCCCACTTTCTCAAAGATTAGTGCCAAACGCTGAGGCACTGATTCGGGGTACTTCCGAACGATCGACTAGGCACCCAAACGCCGCAGAACGACATCGATCCGAAGAAAAAGGTTCTGATCGTACTTGTTTCTTCGTGCTCAGTAACAGAACTGATGTTTTATATATTACATATTAGTATTCATTAACAAGATGTTCAGATTTATATATCGAGTGTTGTTGGAACCCCGCTACATGTTCATGTGGATTAAAGATCAGTAATCTTATGTTATTCATTTGTTTATAAAATTGTTTGCATCCTTCTTATATCTATAATTCAATTATACGGTGATGTCCGGCCAACATTAAAGCAAGATAATCATACTGGAACCGCCGAGAGATTGTAGAGATGAGTAGTTATCCAGTGATTCGAGTAGAGCAAAACAAATGATTCTGAATGAAGAGATATTTCGATCCTCAAGGTGGCATTTGAGGGTAGAATATTTAAGCGTTTCTGAATACCGAGTCGATAGAGAGATACCACCCTATTCACGAGATAGCTGATATACTCCCGAGAGATATCTCAGAAGTAAGATCACTCGCCATTAAAAAATTATAAATACACTGAATAATAACATCTTTAAGAAATAATCCATCGAAGGTGACAGGGGGAGACATAACCCTAGTCTTCAATACACAGTGATTCATTAAGAACAATAGTTTAGTTGAAATTCACACACTTGACGTCTTTTCACAATACGTTTATTCAGATAATATCTAAAAGCAAATTCAGATTCAACACACCCGTCCCCGTGATCGATATTATACGCATTCATTGGCACACTATATTACTGGGCGACTGCACTCACAAGCATTACATAGCATATATTTTACACACCATCTTCATCACATCATATCAAATTTTTCTTTAAACAAAGAGGGGTCATCCTGTATATGTAAACCCGTCGCTTACCCTTAATTTTTTCTCTCTGCTGGTAGTCGAAGTTACAGGCATAATTCCACATGCTAAGAAGTTCACAATACGCATACCAAGGTGATTGAATGACAATTGAATAATCAGCTATTTGGAAAATGTTATGCTATTTCCTTCTCTCTTCTTATACACAAAGCTAACTTCGACAAGTGATCGCCTATCACATCATACAATCCTTCTCATTTTTGATCTCTGTATCAAATTCCTCGTAATAATACCACTTGATCGCCTCGCTTCTTGTTTTTCGCCATCAAATATTTAATTACAAGATGACTGTGGATACGATATGGGAATCTTGAATATGTATAGTCAAATTCAACACATGTAAATACTATTACAAGATTCTTGCGAGTAGAGCACTTTCGAGCTTCATTGAAAGTTTTGCTGGCATAGTTTATGGCCCTGAACACCTTGTCAGTTCTCTGTCCCAATACAGGTCCCATTGCATAATCACTGGCATCACATATGATTCCAAATTTTATTCCACTCGTTTCACGGCGACGGGAGCTTCAACCAATCTTGATTTGATCTCTTCAAAAGATCTCCGATGTGACTCCATCAAACTTCAACTTGTATCCTTTTCCAAAGAATCTACTTAATGGTCTAGCAACTTCGAGAAGTCTCGATAAATCTTCTATAAACCCGCAAGATGTCCCAAAACTTCTTATTCTCACCACAGGGCTGCATAAGATTTTTTATAATTAAAACCTTTGCCTTGTCTACTTCTACCGTCAGCAGAAATCATGCGCCCTACGCATACCCCTTCTTTTACCATAAAGTGGCATTTTTCCAACTTGTGAGCTAGATTCTCACCCCGACACCCGTGAAGTACTGTCCCTAAATTATGTACTTCAAACTGGATCCATAAGACGTGAAATCATCCATGCAGTCTCCATAACTTCTCACAACTGAGAATATAGACATCACGCATACTGGAATGTAGCAGAGCATTACATGGTTTTCAAATGGCATTCTTCTAAATGCAAAAGTACCAAATGTGGGCATGTAAAAGTGTTTTCCCAGTCCTCGTGTGCAATGGCAATTTGGTTGTATCCGTATCCATCAAGAAAATGTGGCAGGGTGTCTCGCTTAACTCTATCCAACATCCGATCAATGAAAGGCAAATGAAAATGATCCTCGCTGCAAAGTGTTCACTTTCATAGTCTATGCACACCCTCCATCCTCACACAGCTTCAGAGGAATCAATTCATTCTTTTCATTTCGATCACAAAGGAATCCAATCTTCGAACCATTACTGACTGGCTCCAAGAGCTATATGATATCAGATATATAAACCCGTATTCAACCATTTCGACTCTTCAGACAAATATCTTCATCACAGATTCAAATTTCTGTGTTCAATAGAATTTTTGCATCATCATTCAACATCTTATGCATGCAAATGAGAGGGACTTATACCCCTTAAGATCCTCAATCGACCAAGCAATAGCTTCCCGTATTTCTAATTTTCAGCAAATTTGTTCTTCAATCTCTCGCCTCAATGCAAATTGATATGATTACCGGTTTTCCTTTTTCTCGCTCTAGAAAGATATTTCAAATGACCGGCAATTCCTTCCAATATTAACCCTTCTGCACTAGTCTCTTGTTCAAGAGCTTTCTTCTCATTCTTTGTCGTAGATACATGCTCTTGACTATTTTCATTCAAGCTCAAGATTTACTTTTTTTGTTTCTTAAACTGAATACAGAATAATTCATAATCAATACTCTCAAGATACTGAAATTCATCTCAATTTCATTGATAGAATGCTTTGAAGATTACAATCGAATTCAATTTAACATCGAGGACTATTGTTTTACTAAATGATATTAAACTTCCCGCATCAACATCAAGTTATTCCAAACCCTTGTTAAGGTTAGTAGACTGCTTCTCCCTGCTCTTAAGGCCGGCTTCACCCTTTCACATCTATCACAGTACCCAGCCAGCAGCGGTCTTCCTAAAGAAAGAAAGGAACTCTGGGTATCCTCTTCCATCTCATGATCACAAAACCACAGAAAGATAAATAAGATAAATTTCCCCACTTTGACGAGAGCACATCTTCTAGAACACCTTCGGTTGTGCCATGGATCTATCAGCCATACGCAGCCTAGCCGATTCTTTGTTGGGGTGAGTTCCCCCAAACTCAATCTACCCGCGATAGAGCATGATTTTTATCTTGGCACCAAAATCACATAAGGCCTTCTTGAATTCATATTTCCTTATAGAGCAAGGAATGGTGAAGCTCCTTGGGTCCTTCATTTTTTCTGGGAGCTTTTGCTGGATAACTGCACTGCAGGTGGCAGTCAGGTTCACAATTCCTTCCTCAACAATTTTCCTTTTCTTTCGATATCTCCTTGAAATTTTTGCATAATTTGGCGTTGATTGATTGCCTGCGCGGCGATATTGATTTCTATTTTCTTGAAGATGTCGGGAAATTTAGAAGCGCTCTTCCCTCGCTTAGCACTACGACCTCACGAGAAATGGCATTGCGGTGTGTAACGTGCTTTCACTCATACATTTACGCTCTTGACTTTTCTCGGTGATTCGGTTGTCTTGTTTCCTTGCTTGTAATCTTCTACGGCGTGTTCATCTCTTCCTTCCCTCCGGTTTCTTTTTGTTCTTCCTCAGTCCCTTCCTTCCTTTCTTTTCTGCTGCTATTCCCCACTTCTTTCACTACCTCAGTGACGCCATGCAGTCCTTTAGGTTCTTTTTGGTTTGTCAGGAATGCACCCTTAGTGCAGTCTGCGTATTTAGGGCCGACTTCCTTCTTGTGTTTCGGGTTCTTTAGTGAGGCACTTGTATTCTTCTAAAAAATCGAGAATCGATTTGAAAACTCATCGGATAATTTACGTTCATGGAGGTGTGACCTCTTGTTGTCCCAATGAGCTGCGACATTTGATCTTGTTTGGCTCTTCTCGTCTTTGATAGTCATTCTTATTTATTTTTCTCCTATTAGCTGTTTGTTCTTTGGAACCTGGAGTGGTGGATATCCTTGTTGGGGATTTTGCCCTTGTCTTTGACCTTGTGTCGTCCCTCCACCATACGAGAATTTCTCGCATGGTTCTCGATCTTTGGATTGTGGTGTGAAGCGAGTGGGATTTGGCAGGAAATGGTAGCTTAGGCTCGTTCATGTGCTAGAGCCTCCTTAACCCCATAGGAATCCTCCTCAGTTGGCACCTCAGCACTTCTTCTCATTCCCTCTCTTTCCACTGCTCCAATTTCATGAATAGAGTGCAATTTTCTTTCCTGTTTGTCCATTCTATGCATGATTGCATCTAGCTTTGCTTCAGTGATCATTTGTTGCTTCAATGACCCACTTCCTGTTACGATTTGCTCCTAAAGTTTCGAGGAAGGGAGCCTTCATGCTGCATTTTGCTAGATCTTCGATCAGATCTCTTGCCTCCTCTGCACTTTTTCTCTTGAATGCTCCACAGTAAGAAGCATCAATGATACCTTTTGAAGTATCATTTAGAGAATGATAGACTATGTCCATTTGAGTCTTCAAATCGATCCCATGCAGTGGACATCTCTTTAATAGCCTCTTGAACCTTTCCCAGGCAATGTATAAGCTCTTATCTTCCCCTTGTTGGAATACTATGATTTCCCTTCTTCTTTTAGAAGTGAGGGATGGGGTAAAGAACCTGCCTAAATACGCTTCCACCAGCCTTTCCCAAGTATCAACTGAACCATATGGTAATGACTCATACCATATGGCTGCAATATCTCTTAAGGAAAAACGAAAGAGATACAACTTTATCACCCCTGGCCTCACACCATTCAGCTTCACTGTATTTACCATCCTGAGGAATCTACCCAGGTGCTCGTTGGGGTCTTCAGTGGGATGGCCAATAAACTGATTCTACTGCACCATTGTGATTAAGGTTGGTTTCGAGTTCGAGTTATTGGCATCTGATGGGGTAATCGATTGCGAGAGTATTCTTCTTGAATGATAGGCCTCCAGAAATCCTCCATTGTATCTTGCATAGGGAGCCTTCTGTAACGTCGCTTTGTTTAAGCGTATGGTCATTTCTTTTTCATACGCCATGGTTTCCTTTCTCTGCTCTTTTAGTCTTCCTTAAGCTCCTTAGTGTTCGTTTCCAGGTCGTGTCTCTGGCGGCAGCGGTGAGTCACATATTGTGCGTGAGCCTCCACGAAGTGAAATACACTTAGATTAATGAAACTGAGTGGGCCAGAAATATTTTCAATATGGTTTTCTAAAGATCAGTAGCTTGTACAACCACTGCTTGTAAAACTGTGTTTGGTCTTTTCTTTTATAAAATTTAAGCAAAATGTCCAAAGTAGCATTTTCCTCTTTTGTCAGAATATTGATCTATTCAATCTTTTCAATCCTCGGAGACGGCGCCATAAAACTTGTTTGCCTTTGATTATATAGACTAAAACCCCTCAAAATTAACATAATTACAGGAGCCTTACACTCATCTTGCATCTATGTTAAAATTGGATAGACTTGCTTTAATAGAATAAAAGTTCCTTTATGATTAGGGATTCAAAATTTTGGGTTTAATCTATGACACTTCTGAAGATGCCTGAGGTCATACAAATAGTAAAAGTGGATATAGGGTCAGGATATCATTCCCACAGAGATTAGTGAGGAGTGGGGGAAATCAACTACTGACTACTTAAGGTCCTTACTATTTTAACTTAAAATGGATAGTGAGAGTTTAATCCCCAAGAAACTAATAATCATCGGTGTAAGCAATTATATGGCGTAAGTAAATGATAACGAATAAAAATAAGAACAAAATTACTAGACTGAATCAGTTTCCTGTGAGAAATGAACATTATCAAGAAATGCGTGAGCTTGACCAATTCACGCATTAAAATGCATTTGCTGTTCTCTTGATGGGTTTGGATTTATCCAAGATTGCCTAACAATGCAATTGGATTTCTCCATGTTCACTGGTTAAAGGCCTCCTGCTTTTCTCAAAGACAAGGATTTAACCAGCTACTTGTATTTTTGAGCTTCTTATAAGATCTGGGTATTTTTCTTTCTCAATACTTCATACCCATTTCCTGAGACTGCAAATCTCTTGAAGAGATCAAATCAAGATTGGTTGAAGCTCCCATCATGGAAAAACCAGATTGGAATAAAGAATTTGAAATCATTTGTGATGCCCGGTGATTATGCGATAGGAGCGATGATGGGGCGAGCGACAAGGTGTTGGGCCATATACTATGCCTAGCAAAACTTTCAATGAAGCTCGAAAAATTACTCTACTGCGAAAAGGGAGATTAGACGTAGTATTTGCATGTGAATTTTAGGCCATACATATTGGGGTCCCATATCGTATCCACCGATCATGCGCTGCAATTATACGATGGAAAAAGAAAATGAAAGCGAGCGATCGGGTGGGTATTGTTGTGCGGGGAATTTGATCTAGAGATCGAAACGAAGCGTGACGATGTGATAGGCGATCGCGTGAGAAGTTGAAAAAAGCCTGCGTGAAAGAGGAAGAAGAAATAGCCGAACATTTTCAGATAAGCGATTATTCAGTATCATTCCCGATCACCTTGGTATCTCTTGTGTGAACTTCTTAGCATGTGGAATTATGCCCGCAAGAACTTCGGTACCGCGAGAAAAATTGGGGCGACGGCGGGTTTACATGCGGGATGACCTACTACTATTAAAAAGAGGGGCGTGTGATAATCGGAAGGTGTGTACGGAAAGTGAGCAAGCGAATCTTATGAATGTCATGCATCACCATATGGAGGACACTTGCTTTGCAAAGAGGAGGCAAACAGCCCGAAAATTCTCCAATCGAGGATTTATTGGCCTGTACCAGGATTGTTTTGAATGGGTGGCCCTATTGTGATCAATGCGAATGGGAGAAATATCGGCAAAGGCATGAAATGCCCACGTGGAAGTATCTGGTGGTGCAGTTGTTTGATGTATGGGGGATAGATTTTATAGGGCCTTTTCCATCTTCATTTGGAAATTTATACGTACTCCCCAGGCGTAGTTATGTATTCAAATGGGTTGAGCGACACAACTTGTCCCAAAAAATGAGTAATACGGTTATGGGATTTTCTGAAAGGAATACGGCGATTTGGAGCACCGAGAACTATCATCGGTGTGGAGGAAAGCCATAGCAAATAAAGTGTTTGATAAACTTATGAGTAGATATGGAATCAAACACGTTATGAGCTTCATTATCATCCTCAAACAAATGGGCGAATGAGATTTCCAACGGGAGATAAATAGAATCCTTGAAAGGCGTAAGTCGAAGCATAAAGGCGGTCTCTAAAACTTGATGATGTGTATGGGCATATAGGACTACTTATAAAACTCAGTTAGAATGTCCCCAAATACCGGGATTGTCTTTGGTAAAAACCTTGCCACCTTCCTCTTGAACTAGAATATAAAGCTATGTGATGTCGAAGAGTGAATTTTGACTTCAAGTACAAAGAAGAAGAAATTTTACTCCATTAAATGAATTGGAAGAGTTGAGGAATGACCTATGATAGTGCGAAATCTACGAAGATAAAGAAACGAAGAAACGGCATGATCGAAAGTTTTGAGGATGGGTGGCGGGGAGATCCAAATGCTGACGACCCGGCTCGACTAAACTCTTTCGGAAGCAAATCATTGTATACGAGCAAGTGAGAAGTACACAACCTTTGAGCTGATGTTGCCTGCCTGTGGTAATCAAGAGAGATTCAAGGAATCGATGATCGAGAGTAACATTGGTTGGGAGGAATTCAAGTACAGAAAGCGAGCTCCCTGTGAGAGTGAAGAAAAATATGGAAATAAAGCTCCTTGCGGCTGAAATCCAGCCGCATTTCGGTAGCACGTGGAGAGGCAATCATCACGAACTGTTTTAAGTTTTATTCTTTGTGGGAACGAGCTAGTAATTTGTATTGACCCTGTGCACAGAAAATACCGTACATGTTTGCGAATAAGAGAGATGACGCGAGAATCTCCCCCACATTCAACACCATGCGCACGAAGAGGGAACAAAAGACGTCTCCACTACCTACGAACTAATAAATTTAAATATAAGATATAATTGACTGAAAATTTTTTTGCTTCAATTTTGAATGGTGCATGGTTGAATGGTTTGATGAGTGTATTGGTGATGGTGAGGTGAACGTACTGTTTTGAGGTGGATTTGGTGAGGCCAGGCTTTGGCTCGGAAAACGGTTGTTCCAGGAGACCTAGAAGGCCACTGGCGGTGCGATGGGGCTTGTCAGGAATCGCGACCGGGGATGAGAATGGATGAGTATGTGAGAGCTAGAGATGCGGCATGAGTTTAGGCTTGACCCGATTTCTGAGTCGCGAGCATCAGTTCATAGGTTGCGACAACCGAACATTAATAACGAGTTGAAGGCTGAGCAACGGTGGTAAGATCGCGGCCGATGCAAGAAGAACGGGTGCGACATCATTCAGTAGTATTGTTCCCGCATCTCAGTCGGCGGCAGCGACTGGGTCACGCGGTGACGAAATTGTCTGAAATGTAATAAAAGTAGGTTTTTAAACGCCTTTCATTTGGCGTGCATCATTAAAGACGGCATTTGGTAATCGTAATTAGGAAGACTCGAAAATTATGTTGCGACTCCGAACCGCAATCTCATGACATATGACCCATCGAGGCAGGAATTGAGTCAGAAAGCGATCATGCGACGGCACCGTTCATCTTCAGCCATTCAGCCCGCCTGGGTCCGTCATTTTGGTCTCTAAGCTCTATGAAGGCGGAAACACGTATACAAAAAAATCTTCGCTGGCCGGCCCAGTCAGAGGCGGGAGTGGATAAAATGGAGTTGATGAGTTATGGCCAGTGTTTGGGGCGTGGAAGCGTCGCATACGGAACCTGGCTTTGAAGGAAAAGAGTCAGTGTCGAGACAAGGAGGCATTCCGGCCCGGCGGGCGAGCGACTACGCGGCTGCGGCGAAACGCGGAATGTGCGCTGGAAAGAGCTGGCGAAGAGCGACAGAACGCATTTCAAAAACTCACGGTGTGGCGAATGCTTGTTTGACATTGCGATGAGTGAGGGACGCAGCAGCGATTCCCCGCTTTTCGGTAACAGAAAAGAAGGTTGAAGACTGCCCGGCGAACACGCAAGCGCCCAGTTTACGCTCCTTGCGGAGTTATATAAAGCATAATTGGTATGAAGGAAGGGTAAGTCTGCTCTCAGCTGAAAGTGCTGCTTTTAGAAAATGAAAATATAATATATAGAGTGAGGGGAGCTGCGCACGAGAACAAAGTATCAGAAAGATGGTGGAAAAGGCTCAGCATATGAGATGCTGCACTGACCCGGCTGGGAAGGGGAAAATGGATGGGAGGGGACCCAGCTGTGAAATTAGGCGGGGGAGGCTTCCCTCGCGAGATTGTTTCACCGCTGCTGTCAGTGGTGAACTGTATCTTTGCTGATCGGCAGGGAGGCCATCATTTCTGCCCTTTTGAGATAAAATGGCATGAGAATCGATTGAAGGGTGAGAAATGAAGCACCACCACGGAGTAGCGGAAGGGTTAATCCTATTTAACACCGTCACCGGAACTTTAATGCTGCTTTTGAGGTGAAGGGAGTAATGGGAAGGAAGGAAGAAAAATAACGCTTAGTCTCACACCACATTCTGCTAGTGACAGAGGGCGAAAAGGCGAATAATTGGTGAATACAGCACGGCGGTCAGCGAATGTGAGGGAAGATGAGGAACGGCACACCGAAGATATCCCCGTCCAGCGATGTGGGAGAAAAGCACGCTCGAGAGGATGACGTTATTGCGCAAGGTACAAGAGCACTTGCACAGAAAGCGCGGCGGGAGGAAGGAAGATGAGGATCGGGTGTGCTGAATCGTGAGAAAACGTGGAAAGGCGTATGGGAGATGCCGAATGAAGGCCACGGGGTTGAGGCCCCAGAAGAAAGAGAACGGTGAGGCTTGAAGCTTTGAGACAGAAAGAGAGAATGGAAAGAGGAAGTTGAAAGGAAGATGATGGAAATGAACAGAAAACTGGAAGCATCTGCGAATGTCGATTCAGCGAGATGCGAAAAATATAATCTTCTTAGAAGAAGCAATAGAGGGTAATATGATGAAGAAAAATTGAAAGCCTTTAAATATGTATAAGCAGTTCGAAAAGTTTGAAGACTCGAAGGGGGTGAGGATCGGCTTGACAGATAACGATAGTACGAGAAAGATAGTACAGGCGCACTGCTTTGATCGGCAGGAAATACTGTCGAAGGCTGGCCCGAGTGCATCTCTGAGATGTTGAGAAAACGATAAGCATCAGTGAGGAAAAACACGAACATCTTGATGTCTGTATATTGACTGGCGATATATGTATGCGAGGAAGGAAATACCCCACAGCATGAACAAATCGAGATGGCTGCTCAAAGTTTGACACCCTCATCTGTGGTTACGATATAAACCTGCGTAATGCACACACCTAAGCTGTATGAAAGAGGCTGGAGAACGAATTGCTGCAGCTGCGATCTGTGTTATACCATTGATAATAGAGGGTCCAGTATGATACTTTCGTGATCTTTGGTGCCTGTATTTTCATTGATGGTTTCATACCGTACGTGACGTAATCTTGATGTGAATTGATTTGTAAATAGTGGTTGTTTCTTTGATAGATAGTATATTTCAGATGGTATGTTGTTTGTTTCATTACTATTTATGCAAATATGCGAAACACTTCATGCCTGCAATGACAAATGACGACCTGTTTATCGAAGGTATGATAAGAATAAGGAAGCGTTTATGTCAAAATGAATTTAGGAGTTGCGGCATTGGTAGAGATCAGGTTTAATTTGTAGAAATAGGAAGAGGTATATTACTGAAGGAACATATAAAATTATTGAAGTTGTGTATGTAAATAGTGAGTCAATACAAGTCTTGAAAAAACAATACACATGGTCCGTAAAATTCTTGAAACCTTGAAAAGGATTAGTAACATCTTCTGGGGGATTCACAATTGAGGATACAGGGTCCTAGAACTTATGAGATTATTGGTTGAGGTGAAATCCTAGGTAAAAACAGCTGATGAGAAGTAATATAGGCCATCTTTGGAAGTTTGAACTTTTCCAAGCCTACCCTCACTATATGCTAAGGCACACACTCTAGTCCCTGATTTGAGCTAAACAAGCCTTATTTCTTCAATTAGCAGCAATTAGAAACCTGAGTCCTCTCCGCGGTAATCTTGTATTAAAGAACTAATTATCCGGTTCCCGAACAAAGGTTTCTTTAATGAGAAGAAGCAAGTTTGGGGGAATATATTTCCTTCACATTACAAGGAAGGTGGAGGAGAAGAAACAACTTGAAGAACTAGAAAAGAAAGCAGAGAGATTGAAAAGAGAGGGAATAAGTTTTTTGTCTTATGGCTATCTCCTTGAGCAAATTAAGCTCGTAGGGGTGTTTTAACTTTACGTACCCTAATGCCAAGCGGTATGGGGTTGCCCAGCCCAAGTTCTCTAAGTGTGATCGCCTAAGAAGACAAAACATTTGCTCATTCCCATTCTAGAAAGAAAAAAACAAAACAAAAAGAGTCCCGAGAGAAAAAGGGAAACGTGATAAGATGCGGGTGGCAAATCAAGAATTTGCCATTAAAAGATGTGCAGACCAAGATTGAGGAGAACTTGCATTACAAAGGAAGGAAAGGATGAAAGGCTGAAGGCAATTAGATAGAAAGGAAGAGTGGAATGCGGGTAATTTGCAACCAAAATTTTCCAATTATCTCACTGGTTGCTTAAGCTGCTATTCTGAAACTGAAAGACATATTTGATCATGAAGGTTGAATTACCTACATTAGTGGAGATCAATATGAAACAGCCTATGGGACCTTAACTAGTTTTCTAAGGGAGATTCCCATAAGATTATAATTCAACAAGAAGATGAAAAGGATTGAAGACACAACGTACTCACGAACAAGATGCGTTGGCGGTATATAAATGCGAGAATTCATCATTGTATTTGTGATAGAAGTTGAAACCATTCCTTTTTCCTTAATTGAAACTGAAGTTTAAAATGATGCTTCTATCTCCTTTTTCAAGTTACAAGGTGGAATGAAGTTGTGGTTTGAATCAGAAAAATGTCCTTAAAAATAGCTGGTGTTTTGAGAATGAAACAATTCTTTCTTCTCTGCTTAGGAGACCAGACAATTTACAGGATTGAAATTTGATGAGTCAAAAAAACTCATTGATTTTTAATCCATTTTAAAAGTATTTTCAGATAAGTATTGATTCATATGTAGAAACATGGATATCTTACTCAAATTCAATTTTGCAGAAAATCACAGCAGAATCAAAGGTCCCAGCAAAACCAGAAGAAAGCAGTCTCAAAGCAAAAATGAGGTCGCAACTTAAAATTGGAGTCGCAACAAGAAGCTCGTCAGTTCAGTTATTTCCAAGTCATGACATCACCAAGACTAGTCTTGAGGAAATAGAAGGCTTTATCAAGCAGTAGGTGACTAGAAATTGTTATTTACGACCGGAAGTACCAAAGGCGACCCATTAATGAAGAGTTGTGACCCAGTAGTGGGCCACAGGGCGACATAAATATTCAAGGTAGAATCTTAGGTTCTGACCTGTTTGAGGTCGTGACGTAGTGGGCTCTGGCGAGGTCGTGAGCCTTGATCTGGTCGCGACGTTGATTGGTCGTTGATGAAGCCCTGGAAATGAGGTCTGAAAATTTGAAGTTGCAAGCGGTTCTTAAATGAGATTCAACGCGGGGTCGCGGCGTCTTTGTTCGGGTCGCGACATGAAGCTGGATTGAGAGTCACAACATGGGTTTGAGGTTGCATCATGAAGAGTGAGCCAAATGAAGTCCTGTGAAAATTGAAGTTGCGACCACTTGTTGGTCAAGGACCTGAAGAGTCGGGCAATCATTCGAATCGCGACCTAAAGAAACAACGAGAAGTAAAAATCAGGTCCTGAAAGCTACGTTTGAGCAGCTAGGACCAAATGCAGCGAGCAAAGTAGTGGCCCAGAGGTTTGCGACATCATCTTGGTCGTGACTTTGAAAATGAAGAAGAGGTGGAATGAAGCGGTTCTGACTAAGGATTGAGTTGCGACTAGAAGAAAGGCAAGGAATATCAAAAGCGGTCGTGACCAATTATTAAGGTCGCAACTTCTATTCGGAACATGTGAAGGCAGAAAACCAATAAAGGAGGTCGCGACCAATCATCCAGGTCGCAACCAGAAAAAGGAAGTCACGACCTAGAGTTAAGGTAGGAGAAAGCAGTGGTAGTGACTGGCGAAGGTATGACATACTGTCTGTAGGGAAAGAAGTCCTAACTCGAGGCGGGAGAGTGGTGACAACAAAAAGCGGTCATGACTAAAAATTTGAGGTTGTGTGCGAGAATGCGATAGAAAGGAAGGGGAGCAGGTCGAGTGACATGGAACTATGTTCGCGACATTGGAGTGTGACTATATTGATGTCGCGACCACTGCGTGCTTGTTGCGAGGAACAAGTCACGGTGAAGTTGTCGGTCATGGCCCGAGCGAGTCTGAATGAGAGAGAAATCGGTCGCGACATCGGTTGAGAATCCTTGACATGAGGCTTGATGGCCCGGGCTTTTTCTTTGTGAAAGTACACGGGTTTTTTTAATTAGACCCGTTTTCTTTTGGCAGGTTATAAATAGACTTTTTGAGAATAGTAAAGTAACTAGTCTTCGATACCAGGCAGGAGAGGAGAAGGATAAATATATCTTTAATTAGATTTTCTTTTCTTTTATTTTTCTTTTATTTTCTTTTCTTTTGGATCTGAACTGTGAGAGCGGGTGTAGAAATCTTGAAGGCCCGGATTTAATTTCTTATTTTCTTTATGCAAATCTTTGTAATGGATTCTAGACACATTTAAAATTAGTTTTTCTCGATCTATTACAACTACGAGTGGAGTGTATCGATCAATGATCTATTGTTAGTTGTAATGCGTGACATTTAAACGACTTAAGCTAGATTGGTTATCGTTGATTCTGGAGTCTTTCTACTTGTAATTTAGAGAAAACACTTGGATTGAGATTTATTTTATTGATGTTGTCCTTGAGCAGATCGGTTCGATGATGATGCAGAATACGGAGTTCAAGGAGTGTTTATTGCTCTAATTTCAAGAAGGCCCTCTGCGTGACATAGAGTTGGAGATTCTTGAGAGCTTGGAGCATTCACTTGTGGGTATGTTAGACTACCATTGATGAACTACTAGCTACGAGGAGTTCATTTCAATAAATTCCCTTTTCACTCATAATTGATATTTGGAGGAGTATTTATCATGTATAAATAATCGATATTTCTACTTAATCTAAGGGAATTCCCAACCTACGTGTTAGCTGAGATCGGATCAAGGGAAGGGAAGAACCATTAGATTTAAAGGATAAGTCATCAATTAGATGGTAGAAGTTTTGCAACCACAAGAAGGGAAAGCAAGTCTGCGGAGTCTCGAGGAAATGAGTATGAAGTATTGAGAAAGAAAAATACGGATCTTGCAAGAAGCTCAAATAAAGTATTTGGTTAAATCCTTGTCTTTTGAGAAGCGAGGAGGCCATAACCCTAGTGAACGTAAGATCAATTGCATTATTAGGCAATCTTGGACAAATCCAAACCCATCCCATTGAAACGAGCAATGCATTTTAATCACGGGGGTGGCTATTTCACAGTATTTCTTTGATAGTGTTCATTTCTCACAAGAAACTTATTCAGTCCAGTAATTTTGTTCTTATTTTTAGTCGTTATCATTTACTTACAGTTTACATAATTGTTTACAGTCGATGATTATTAGTTTCTAGATTAAACTCTCACTATCCATTTTAAGTTCAAATAATGGGGACCTTAAGTAGTTGGGGTAGTTGATTTCCAATTCTTATTTGTCAATCTACGTGGGAATGATATGGACTTACATCGATTTTTACTACTTGTATGACCTATGCACTTACAGGTGTCATAGACTAAACCAATTTTGAATCGACACAAGGAACTTTTATTTTATTAAAGCAAGTGCATCGATTTTAACATAGATGCAAGATGAGTGTAGGCTCACGTAATTATGTTAATTTTGGGGAGTTTTTAGTCTATATAATCAAGAAGACAAACAAGCTCTATTATGTTTGTGAAGAAAAAGGATGGAAGTTTGAGATTGTGTATTGATTACAAAGAGTTGAATAAAAGTGATATCTCTGAAATCAATACCATTCCACTTGATTGATGAGTCTTTTTTGATCAATTACGGGGAGTGAGGTATTTTGAAAGTGATCGAGGTTAGGTTACCATCAATTAAAGATCCGGTCAAGGATATTCCTAAGACAACTTTTAGAACACGGTATGGGCATTACGGGTTCTTAGTCATGCCATTTGGACTAACTAATGCCCCAGTTGCTTTACTGGATCTTATGAATAGGATCTTTCAGCCTTATTTAGATCGGTTTGTTATAGTATTCATTGATGACATTTGATCTATTCGACGGTAAGGAAGATCATGAGAAGCATCCCGAGGATTGTTTTCTGATTCTGGGAAAATCGGTTGTATGCCAAATTGATAAATGGGTTACGGTTAGGCAGTGTTACCTTTCTAGTTAATGTGATTTCGTTGAGAGGGGTTTATGTTGATCTCGAGATTGAGGCAATTGTGGTGGAAAGCACCTACAGATGTGAAGGAGATACGAAGTTTTACGGGTTTGGCGAGTGTATCGAAAGTTTGTTGAGGGGTTTCGAGAGTTAGCGGCTCAGCATTAAATTGACAAGGAAAGAGGAAAAGTTGTATGGTCATAGGATAGCAAAGCTTAGATGAACTAAAATGGAAATTGACCTCAGCCCCAGTTCTTACGCTTCCGTCGGGCGGGATGGATGTCTGAGTGTATTGTGATGCTTCAATGAGGGCTTGAGGTGAAACCAGTGTTAATACAAAAATGAAATGTGATATATGCTTGGGGAACAAGTGAAGGCATGAAGGTAAGGATATCGAACCGCGGACCTAGAATTTTGTTCTTTGTAGTCTTTGCTCTGAATATGGAGGCATTACTTATATGGGGGTTCTGTGCATAATTTTCTGAATCCTGAGAGCACAACGTATTTATTCACACAGAAGGAGTTAAATATGAGGCAGAGGAGATGGGTTGAGCTCATTAAGGATTATGAGTGCAACGGTGAGTAATACGGGAAAGGCTAATGTGGTGATTGATGCTCTCGGCCCAGGGGAAATCTACGGGTTCCATATCTCCTTAAAGGCACGTATACCTCCCCCAAACTTGTGGAATTGAAGGTCTTTGGGTGTCAGAGACTAAAGATTAACAGAATAATGGAGCTTTACTAGCTACATTTCATGTTCGTCCGATACTGATAGACAGGATAAGGGAGCTATAGAATCAAGATCCAACCGTGATTAAGTTGAAAAGGGAAGCCGAGTCTAGGTAGCTAAATGGATTTTCAGTACGAGCAAATGGTACATTGATGATGGGTCATAGGTTGTGTGTACCGGATGTGGGAGTTAAAGAAAGAATTTATGGAAGAGGCTCACTCTTTTGCATATGCGATGCATCAGGAAATTACAAATCCATATGACATCATACCACTGAGGGAACACTGCGGTAGGGGGTATGAAAGAAAGATGTTGCGGTTTGTCTCGGATGTCTCATTTGTCAGCAACTTAAATTTGGGCATCAAAGACTGCAAGGAGATAACTACGGTCTCTTCAGATCCTGTGGAAATGGGAGAAATCACGATGGATTTTGTGGTAAGGACTTTGGCATTGCGGAAGTGGTTATGGCCTTGATATGGGTGGTTGTTGATAGATTGGCGAAATCAGCCATTTCACCAGCTATGAAAAATAGTGACTCAATTGAAGTTGGCGAGTTGTGTAAAAGAGATTATGCGACTTCCGCGATTTCCTGCCGTCGATAGTATCGCCACCAGGGAGATCCCACGGTTTACTTCTGATTACGGCCCGACTACGAGAGAAAAGCTTTGGGTACTAGGTTACATTTGATGCGGCTTTCCATCCTCAGACAGGATGACGCCAATGAAAGAACCATACAGGGCGTTGGAGAAGATATGTTCGGGGCTTGTGTGTTAGAGTTTAAAGGAAGTTGGGATAGACATACACCATTAATGGGGTTTGCATATAATGGTTATCAATCTAGCATTGAAATGGCGCCTTCACAGGGCACTTATATGGAAGGAAGTGTAGAACTCCATTATGTTGGGATGAGGTAGGTGAGAGAAAATTGTTAGGTCTAGAAATTGTTCAGGTCACGACAAATAATGTTAAGGTTATTAGGGATAGATTAAAAATAGCACAAGATCGATATAAAAGTTATGCTAATAACCGAAGGAGAGATCTGGAATTTCAGGTGGGGGATCAGGTATTTCTGAGGATATCATCCTAGAAAGGGGTGTTGCGATTCATAAAGAAAGGGAAGTTAAGTCCCCGCTATATGGGACCTTATGCGATTGTGGAAAGAATTGGGGAGGTAACGTATCGGTTGAGGTTGCCACCTAAATTGGCCATAATACATGATATATTTCATGTTTCTATGCTTCGAAAGTATATAGTAGATCCTTCACATGTGTTAAAAGATCAACAAGTTGAATTGATAGAAGACTTCACTTATGAAGACAAACCAGTTCAGATTGTTGATCGAAAGGATCAGGTTCTTCGGAACAAAGTGATTCCTTTAGTGAAGGTGTTGTGGATGAATCACGGCAGAGAGGAAGCAACATGGGAACGTGAAGATCAAATGCAAATTCAGTATCCACACCTGTTTTAAAGGGAAGGGAAGAGTGATGCATATTGCCATGCACGTGAAAAGTACGAAAAGTTTACCAACGCATAATGTGATTTATTCCATAGTGCAATGGTATTTAAAAGAAAGACATGATTGCTCGGAGGTTCCTTTTGGGCCATCAGTGATCGTAAGGCTATTTCCTATTAAGAGTTCTTTCATGGGCCTTGATGGTTACTTGGTATGACCGTTCGGAGAGTTCCTTTTGGGTCATTGGTGATCGTAAGGCCCTTTCCTCGGAGGTTCTTTCATGGACCAACGATGGTTAATGGTATACGGGTTCCATTGGATATGACATATTCAAAGGAAATAAAGTATATTGAAAAGATATGTTGATGATGTTTTACATTGTATTTGATCTATATGAAAAGAAAGTAAAGTAAATGTTTATAGAAATGAGATCTCTATACAATTGTTTTACACGTTGTATTTGAACAAAAAACAAAAGAATGAAGTAAATGTTTATGGAAATGGAATCCTCTATCTGAATTTGTTTTACACATTGTATTTAGACTATATCTGGAAAAATTTTCCAAATGTTTATAAAATGTTTTAGGACGAGAAATTGGAAGTGCGATTCGAGGCATCCTCTAGGGCAGTGACACTTCACCTCACGTAATGAAACCACGCTTTTTGAAAATGTATATGTTTATTTATGAAAATAACTTCTTACATACCCCTTTATTTTGTAATGTATAGGTTTTAAAGATTGTTTATATATCTATAGTGTTCCTGAAATGATTTTAAAGTTTGATTTGAAATTGGTTGTAGAGGGCAGTGCCCCCATTTGTTGGATGTGGAGTAAATTAAATTGTTTTATTACAAGTGTTGTAAATTAGGACATGTCAGAAAAACAGAGGAAACTCTGCGATTTTATAAAAAAATAAAGTAAATTTGTCCCACCATGTTTCATAAGATTTTAATGGAAAATAGCTTGTATAAACAGTTCGCTCCACGGATTTACTTTTAAAAAGGTTTAAAAGAAATGAAAGGTTTTTTTTTCAAATTCGTAGGAGTGCCAAGAGGGTCCCCCGAGTTAGGAAAAGGAAACCCGGGTTGGGTCCCTTCAATTCATTTTCAAAAAACTCTATTCAACTTTGACATAGATGCAGGAAAATTGTAAAGCTCTTGTATAAGTGTTAAATTGAGTGGTTTAGTCTATATTTTCACAAACAAACAAGTTTAACAAATAAGTGTTAAATTAAGTTGCTTGAAGGCTGGTAGTTGTAATAAGTCTGTTTCACTGCCAAGATCTACCAGTATCCTGTGCACATCAAAATTGTTAATACAAAGGGTAAGTACCATTACATCATAGTGGGGCACAATAATCATGTTCGGGTTGATAGGAGGAATGATATGAGGCCATCTATTGGCTTGGTTTCTTCATGTCTGCCTTCCGTGTGGATAGCATTTATCTTAACCTTAATTGTGGTAGCTCTCAGGAGCCTCCTTTGTTGGGCGCTAAGTGATCTTTGTAATTAAGTTAGGCGGGCCATGATATATAGTTTATGGCGGGTCTAAATTTGACGGTATTTATTATGCGAAATTTGTGATTACAATCCCATGACTTGCCTTGATTCCACCCCGTGGTCAGGTTCTTTGATATACCTCCTTATGTGTCCTGCTTTGATAAGCTTTTCCATCAAGAACTTTTGAAACCTGACTACTGTCGGTCTCATGCCCGTGATCTACATGATATGTCGCGCAAAAAGTTTGTTTCTTTGGGAGGGATCCGTTTGTTTCGGTGTAGGCCATTTAAACTCTAGCAAGTCGCGAATGATAGGCAATAGCCTCTCATAAGAGATGTTCAGGTGGGTGAATTGCATGAGCTCTCTCTTTTTCTATGACTGATCACAAGACTCACTTTCGGTCTCTGCTCACGACGCTGTGGATCGATGACTTCTTCAGACATTTCCCTCGACCGGTTGGCTTGTAATCATGACGAGTTTGGAGTTCTTTGCGGATGTGTCACTCTGAGTAATGCAGGTATCCTATCTTCCGCCTATATAATTCTTCCATTGTCTCTCGTGGATCTAAAGATAATGACTGGAAGAAAGGAGTAGATGGCCCAAAGTTTCTCCTAAAGTTGTAGAGGACTGCATCCATACTATACGATTCTAACTACTAGATGGCTTGCCCGAACCTCCTAGTGAAGTCTCGAATAGACTCTTCTTCCTGCTTGAGAATAGTTTGTAAGGAGCTGATATTCCTCTTTTTGTCTGCCCCGAACAAGATACTACAATGCGAATGCCGCCCGTAGTTCATTGAGCAGGTTTATTGAGTTCGCGTGAGACTTGTGAAGCCCGGGCTCCACACGGGCCTGTGACTAGCAGAATGCACAAAATAGTTGGTCGTTTAGCTGCGTTTAGTATCATCGGTTATAGTGGAGCATATGATCATAAGGGTCGTAGACCATCGGAGCGTGGCAAGGCGGTTTAATGAGCAGTAAGGACTCTCATAGTCAGAATGTGTTGCCACAAGCGAAGAGAGCGTGTTATCGGGTCTGCGGTCAAGGGAACACTTAAGCAGCATGTAGAGGCAGCTAGCCATCACCAAAGGGCCGGGATGTCTGAGCGGCATTGGTGACATCGTGCCAACTAACAATACCGGTGGCATTGTACCTTTGGGTAATATTGATGCGTTCGAGGGCACTGGCGCGGTTTACCTCTTGCCGCCTCTCGCGCCTGCGGAATGCGCCACTAACAGCATCACTGAAGGTAGGGTGATGTGAAGGCCTCTTACGCGATTTGGCCTTTGTGCTCCTTGAGGCATGTGCTTCTTGGAGTGGGAGACTTCAAAAGATGGAGAACTACCCAAGGACAACTCATCATCTGCTGGGACATCGACATCGTCAAGAACAGTGGGCTCCTTTCCTTTATTGCGGGCGGTTGGAAGCACAACTCGACCGCTATCTCATATATATTTTCCAAGATCGCAACTTTTCTCTATCTGGGCCCGTAATTGGTCATTCTCCCACTACAAGCTTTCGGCCTGGCCTTGCAGCTCCTTCATCTACCTTGCTTGCTCCTCCTGTTTCATCTCCATGTTAAGCGCCCGTGAAGGTGGTTCTCTGCGATTGGATGTCGGATTAGACATTACGCCTTGGACAAATAAAACATGGGAGGGAATTGGCGAGATCACAGGTGATAAAGGGCTACTAGACAATCGTTGGAGCCAAGCCCTTGCAGCCTGTAGACAAGACTTTCTGTTTGGTTCCCACAGAGGCCGCTAATTGTTGTTACCTTGATCGTCAGAACCTCCAAGCATCAATTACACAATGTGAACCTACAAAAAAGGTGATCCAGTGGCGGTGTGTCGGCCACCTCTCCGATGATTAAGTCGACAAAACGGAGAAGAAGAAGTAGAGAGTTTTTACACAATTTGAATGCCCTTACCTCGTGGGAGATCTCCCCGATTTATAGGGCATGGTTCACCAATCTTCCCTTAATTTTAGGAATAAAATCTCTTAATTTTAGGAATAAAATATGTTCTTCTTTATCAAGGATTAATATTCCGAAAAATAAGGGATTTGGGCCCGAAGATCTTGCTTTAATAAAATATCTCTTTGCGTATTTTCCTTTCATATGCTTGTATCCATGTGAACTTCCATACAGCAGTAGGGTGGTAGGTTGGGGGACTTGAAACCCTAAATGGGCCGCCATGAAGTGAGTCTTTAATAGGACACTTTGGCTTTCTCATATGAGTTTTAAGATTCTCACCATGCAGTTAGTCCCACTTGATTTTTAATATCGTAAGTGGGCTAGGTCGTTCATGATCTTGGGGCTGAGCGGGTTTCATGATGAGATGGGTCGATCCCGAGTAATTAGGTTTAGGTGTAGCATACAAAAATCTCCTAAATTTTTGTAATAATTTTATTATATATTTCGGGTATGAATTGAGCCAAACTTGGGTTTTTCCGGGAAAACTGATAAATTGTGAAATGTGAAATGAATATGTGAGCATATGATTAAATATTATATGCTAGAATGATAAATTGATTGAACTTAGAAATAAACCTAAGTGATAAAAGGCAAATTTGAAATTTTGTAAAATGAGGACCTAAGGGTCAAGAATAGAATAAGCTTACATGCTAAAGTGAATTAAATGATAAATTAAAGTGAAGTAAACAGAGTCAAAAGGAGAGAAAAAAATGAGAAATGGAATTTGTGTGTAAGTCAAACATGGCCTTACACTTAAAATGAGGAATAAGACCAAATGTGGTCTTAGAAGAGCAAATTTGTGCATTTGGGCAAAAATGTATTTGAGAGGGAGAGTGAGAAGAGAAGAGCTAGGGTTGAGGAGAAATCAAGGTTTTAGTGGGAGATCATCCCCATTTTGGTTTCAAATAGCCGAGGAAGAGGAAGAAAGCTGAGGCGAGAGTTTAGAAGTTGAGTATGAACCCACAAACCACACAAGAAGTTGTATTTGATGTTTGAGTTAGAAAAACCCTAATCCATCCATGGTTTTTGCTCATGGTTGGTTTAGGATGATATTAGGATGTTATTGGGAGTGATTCCCATGTTTTGTTTCGGGATTTTAGGGTGATTTTGGAGAAAAATCGCAAAAGTACAAAAACTGAAAAATCTTGGCATTATCGGGCTCCTACGTCGTAGCGTAGGGAACCCATCGCTGCGGCGTAGACCTACGCCAAGGCGTGGGATACCCTCACCGCGGTGGTAGGGTGTAAGAGTAGCACCCTCAGTCACGCACGGCGTAGCTCACTGATTCAGTGAGCAATTTTGGATTTTGTTTCGAACCTTGTAATTCGTACACCGATAGTATAGGAACCCTAATAAAATGGGGATTCGAATAAGGATAAAACTAAATGAAAAACCGTGCCTACTTGCTTCTCGGCGAAAGCGAGTGAAGCTTCGCTTCACCTCGTGGATCGTTAAGTGTGATAATTGTTTACCCACTAAAGTGGGCGTATTTATGTTTGACTAGAAATTTGGTGAAGATCCACACAACCTGGGGCCAGGAGTTGAAGAAAGAGAAAGCGAGCCCAGCGACCGGTTAGTTCTTGAGACCTCTATTCCGATTCAAGAGTATTGTTAGTTCTTTGTTCACATAAATTATATTCATATTTCAAGTGTTTGAAGTAATTACTAAATAAACACAAGTGAGTATAGAATGAGTATATCCTTGAAATGATATGAAAGTGCATATGGATTTGAAAATGTGATATTTGATGTTTGACAATTAATTGCATGTGGTGATTAATTGAATTGTAAAATGAATTAGTCAATTCTTGACATCTTGGTGAATCGATATCTGCGACGACCAACATGAGGATGCACCAAGCGACATCCGTCATGAAGGCAAACCGAAATTGTTCAAAGTCCCACATGGCGGGATGCATTAATCGGCATCTATCATGATGGTGTATGGCATTGTTAAAATGTCCCACTTGGCAGGATGCACCAATCAGCATCCGTCATGATAGCGTATGACATTTTTAAATGACCACTTGGCGAGATGCACCAATCAGCATCCATCATGATAGGAGAAACGAAATTGTTAAATATGTAAGCACATTATCGAATAACAAGATGAGTTATAAAGCAGGAATCAGTCATGAATGTAGTGTATAGACAAAGTGAAATAAGAGGCTTTGATGAGTGAAAATGAGATTTGTAAACTAAATACATCTTTAAGTGTATGTTTGAATCATGAATTGAATTATTGAATGATTTATTTGCCTATAGAAAGGCATATTTATAAATGATCAATGAATGCATAGAATTAGTAGTATGTGAAAATGAATAAGCATGAGTATTATTTTACATTGATCATTAATGAAGTAAAAAGTATGGTTTAATATAAAAGCATGTCTTATATTAAACTGAATTTGAGAATAGAACCGTATAGAATCACTAAGCATGAAAATGCTTAGGCGTGTGAATTACATATATATGCGCATGTCGAGTAAGCAGAAGAAGGCGAAACAATAAATCATAGAAAGTTATGATATAATTATATACCAAATCATCTAACACCATTCTTGAACCACATTTATATAAAAGTTAATCTTATTATTTAATTTCTTATCCATTTGTGAAATCAGGTGTATCTATTATCAAATGTATTGTATAAAAGTAAATGTTTATGGGCCTACCATTTGAAACAGCTTCCGCGTATTTGAAACTCTAAAAATAAATGATATAAATAAAATGTTTTTGATAAGATAAATGAAAATGGTCGGAGTAAACCGAGCTCTTGTTCGGATCCGCCATTCGGGTCGGGTCGGAGATTCAAGTCGCGACACTTTTGAAAAAAAATAAAAAATAAAAAACAAATAAATAAAAAGTAAATAAAAAGTAAATAAAAAGAATTAAACGAGCATCTCGGAACCGGTTCGGATCCACCAATCGGGTTGGACCGGAAATGGGTGTTACACTAGGTCTAAAGACCTAGTGTTATGGTACTCACAAACATAAAATGGATTTTAACCAATTTTAGTAAATGAAATTAAATAAGAATTATAATATCTGAATTTGTTTAATAACAGTAAAGATTGCATTTCTATAACATGATTGATATTATTTAATATTGTAGAGATGATTACGCATAATGTGTCAAGCCTCGAAACCCGCATAGAGCATGTTGTGATTCAGTATAGTCTTTATCTGAATGTTTGAAGTGCGAAGCTTGTAATCTTGTATATAAATGGATTTGTCAATTACCAAACACCTTTTCAGAATAAACACACAACTTTCTAAATTCATCAATTCTCCAAATTCAAAATTTCTTGCCGACCAAAACAATTATTTTTAAATCTCCAAATCTCAATTATGAATCTCAAATAAAGCTTTTCAGAATATCACAATATTTAGAATCTCTCAAATCCTATTTTGAACTAATATAAAAACAAATGTTATTATCCAAGTGACTTTCTCAATTAACTTCCAAAACCTAACATTCTACATAAACATTAACTTATTAGTTAAACATGATCCAACATAAAATTCTAATCAAATCCTAATGATGACGTATCCCCAACCTAGCTATCAATCATCGTGGAAACTAAAAGTACTTGAAAATATATCAACAAATGAGAGTGAGCTTAAAGCTCAATAAGAAATACTAATGCAATTTCATGGATTAAAAGATTTTCAATCATATAACAAATAGGAGATGTTTTTAAATAAAACTTCGATTCAAATGGCTAGAACATTCAAAATTTTCCTTTAAAACATTATAAATTAGTTTCGTATGAATGTAATTAAAACAATTCAAACGAGTTTCATATCAAAGTCACAAAATTAAATATATTTTACAGTCGTGAGCCTCAGATGGTGCCCCATGTATAGGACTTTCAAATGGTAGGTTAGTACATAGGTGTTCGTTTAAGGTGGACGGAATAAAATATTCTCTTATCTTTTAGTAACTAATAAAAACACACAGAGGTTGGGGTTTAAATGGATTACATTCGCCAATGAATGGAAATGTCATTTATTATTCATTGTGGTAGGAATAGTGTCATTTATTATTAAGTTGTGTCGAGTAACGAGGAGTTGATATTTCGTACAAATATTCTGATACTTAGCAATAATATCTCCCAATTTTCTTTTCGTAAAACATAACAAATCTTAAAATAACATGCAAAATCTTCATTTGATCAATGAACAATCAAAGGAATAAAACAAATCAAACTTTTCCTCATTCAAATTACATAAAAGACAAATAAATAAATTTTTTGAAAAAGACCATATAGATAATCTTTACGCAAAAACATGTAAAATATTTTCTTTTTATAAAAGGCACATGTGTCTCTAACTACATAAAAAGAAATCTCAAAAGTATGAAATAAATTTAATCAGAAGAATTTATAAATGAAATATTTATCCTAAAATGATAAAGAATAAACTATCATCATTACTTATTTATTTCTAAAACTTTCTTAATTTGATATTCTTAACAATGATATTATTTTTTAACTTTTTAATTTATAATAATAAAAGTTAATGGGTTTCTAAATAATTTATAAAATTTACGATTTATAAAGTTTATTCTATATAACATGATTTTATTATTCACCTCAAACATACTGATAACTTTTCAAATGATAACTATTTGAATTAAACACTTTTTCAAATTTTATAAAACTCATATTCCCTTCGGATCTTATTTTAATAATTTATTTATTTATTTATTTTTATACTCTTAATCTTAACTAAATCTTTTACTAGAATATTAATAATATTTTATAAATTATATTATTTTTAATACTCATCTAGTCTTTTTACCTAACAATTATCATACTTGACAACAAGTATTATTAACATATCTTATTTCCTATAATTGCTCAATAATTACTCTAATCACATTCCTTATCTAAATAAATTCTCAATTCTTAATAAAATATTTACTTGCCAAAATACATATATCTACAACTAACTTATCAAATACATATATTTATAAAAATTTAACTTTTAATTTGCTCTTGTTGTTTATTATTATTCTTTCAAAAAATTATCCTCAAAATTTTTTTTTTCTAAAATAAGTCTTGAATATCTAACATTATTCTTTTTTTCAAGCATCCATCATGAATCAATTTCCCATATTTCTTATACCTAGGTTTTCAGACTTATTTTATGAAAGTTTTTAGGTCTAATAAGATTATATATATATATATATATATATATAATCTATTAGAATATTTAGTTTTTCTTATGTTCACTTTTTGTCTTTTTCTTATACTGTCGAATCGTGCGACGTTTTGGCCTCACTGCCGCACAATTAAATACAAAATTACCATTTATATAATTTTTTTTTTTTTTTTGTGGTCCCCTACTTCCCTTTTTTTTGGTACTATGGTTCCCTAATGGTCTTCTACTTTTTTTTTTTAGTTAAATTGTCCCTTTTTTTTTATTCATAAATTCAAAGCCTATGGTTACTACATTTTTTTTTTCTTTTCATTCACAAACTCATACCTTACAATGATTTCCTACTTTTTTTTTTCTTTTGCTTTTTAATTCTAGGACTCATAACAATTTTATCTGGCGCGTTAATTTATTTTATTTTAAAGAAGAGTGTAATTAACAGGATTGATTTAAAGCTTAAGAAAATTAAAGAATAAACATAAAAAATTACAAAAAATAATAAGGGAAAGATCAGCATCTTTCAAATTCTGTTCTTTAACCACATATTGAGAAATCTTGGGTTTTGAATCTCTTGAAATTCTTGAAATACTGGGTGACCGATTTAGGTTTTTCAATGGTTTCGTAATCGAGAGATGGAGGTTATGCAATGAACACAAAAAGAGGTTATTAATATTTTTCTATTATTTATGTAGGGTTTTTTAAAGAAATTACCCATATACCCTTACTTTAATTTTTAAATAATTATATTTTTCTACCTTAAAATAATTAAAGGCATCACATAATGAAATATAGCATGTATTCCGTAATGAATACTCTTTTTTTTTGAAAGAAAAAATCTACTTATTGATGGAATGATGTAACTCAAAACCATTATAATATTATATTTTGGTGTATCTATAATTGGGATCATTTTGTTGTCTCTGTGATTAGAAAGCACCTATATTTCGAGGATGGAAATGCAAAGGTAAAAACGTTGAGATCTTGAAGATTATATCATAGGAAGAGAGTTATTAGAAATTGTTCTATCTATTTTGAAGCTAGATCAGAAATTGTGCACTTTCAGTGATATATTTTTATATCAATATACCATAAATTTCATGCAGCTAACAAGGAACAAAAGTACAAATTTCTATAATTAGGAAGAATAAGCTCATATTTCGTCAAGATTTAAGTTTAGTGGGGACAAACTTAAGTAACATAAACAACAATAGTTCAATAGTAAAATACTTACATATTTCGGAAGGGGCAAAACACGAGACCTAGATTCGAATCACCCTAAATATAAAATAAATTTTTATTCTAAAAAAATTTCAGTGAGAGCATATGTTCCCGTTGGTCCTGAGGTGGCTCCGCCCCTGTATCTCGTTGTAGTCCATGCAATTGATATGTGCATTAGCGAAAAACATTAATGAAAAACGCAAGTTTATTCTAAACTATGGACTAAATAGAGAATCCATGATTTAATTGTTTCCAAAAACTTTTCTTTAACTAGATTAAAGTGAAGATTTAAAGGAAATAGAAAGCTACATATCAAATTATAAAAAAAGAAAAATTAAATCAATTTTTTTCATATTAATGTAGAGAGAAAGTAAACAAAGGCTAAAACAAAATGTACAAAAATTAAACAACAATTCATACGTTTCTAAACTCTGCTTTATTGTCTTATCTCTCAACTCTAACAACGATTTTCAGTTCTCATTCCAAAGGGAGAAAAAAAAGAGTAGCACATAAGATAGCAGATCCTATGAGGAGGAAAAGTTTAGGCTATTAATTAAGAGGAATATCCAGATAGATCTTCTGTCTTCAGTTTGCCTGCAGAAGAAATCATTAGAAAAAAGTCGAGCCTTCTTGAATCAGATGGCAGAATATAGTTTCTTGGCTTTACAAACATGATTTCAAATGTCAAGGCTTACCATAAATCGATTCTTCAAAGCATCAACAAGCTCCACAGGTATCAAGTTTTGTTTGTTTGTAGGCCTCGATTTTGTCCATCTCACACAAGGTTTACATATCCCCCCATATTCAATAAGCCAATACAGAGTAGAAGTTGCAGTGACACACAAATTTAGAACCTGTTTGAATTTAATCCTTGTTCAGGGTTTTCTGTATTCTTCATGTTTTTCATAACAAAAAAAAGGGGGGAAATCAAACGTGTTTTTCTTTTTCTCCTTGTTTTTGAAAACAAAAAACAGTAACCAAACAGTCTCTCTGACTTGAAAAATACAGGAAATGTTTCCAGTGCTTTTGGGTTAAGCCCATATGTTTTCACTTCCTGCACTAAAACGAGACCTTTCTAGGATATCAAGAAGTAAAAGTGACATGCAGTCTACCTCGATCCATGATACCAGCTTAGGCCTTCCTGAGGTGATGTCATACTTCTTTACATCTAGTAGTAGAGGATGAAATCGTTCAATGAACGGAGCATATGCTATATCCACCTGAAATATAAATAATTGCACATAAATAAAGGTTCAACCTTAGACCATACAATACCTTAAATTTGAAATTAGGAATACATATTATCATACATCCAAAAAACGGGGAAGCATTAATGACTACCCCACCCCACCCCCCAAGAGTTTTGGGTTTTACTCATGGATTTTCAAATTATCTGATCATTAACAAAACCCTGTCATAAAAGTATTGTATTGTAAATTCCATGATTAAGAAAACTGATCAGAAGTACATGCACAAAAATATATCACAGCAAAAAGTATCAATTTACCAGACTGAATTGGCCAAGGAAGAAAGGCCCATCATTGAATTTTGAAAGAGCTGTTTCTAGGTGATCAAAAGCAGCACCTGGCAAGAGTCAAAAAAGCTAGTTAAGATTTTTATTATTATTTTGCTAATTATTTCTAAAGTTTTGAATTTTACTAATTTCATTTTCTGAATCTCCCTTAAGGGAAAAAATCACAGCTCTGTTAAAAGTGTCGGTGTAGGATAGCAGCTCTTCTGCAAACTGTCTCTTGTTGGGATCCTGAAGAATTATCAAAGTGTTATAGAATTCATATTTTAATCTAAGGAAAGTTCCTATCAATATATATATATATATATATATATATATATATATATATATATATATATATATATATATATATATAAGGAAAGTTAGATCCCATCAGAAGTGCAAAAAAATTTTGCCTTACATCGGGAGTAAAGGCAGGCAGGTCCTTCAAAGTGGCTATCAATATACTTGATCAAATCAAGACTATCTCATGAGACTTTATTATTATGCTCTAATGAGGGCACCGGCATGAGGAAAAAAGTAATGTCAGAACTAACTGAGAGAAAGGAATTGTCAGTATATGCTTTCTCCATGGAGATTCCAGACTTTCTTTCCTTAGTAAATAATTAGGAAACAACTGCTTAATAGTTCTCAAAGTGTTTGTAACTTGTGCATGTTCATTGAGAAAAAGCTAGCATAGATAATGGTTTCAAGGCCTTCACCATTCAAATTCAATCATCCAGCCTGCTTCGGTCTTACATTCTGAGAGAATGGGAAGCAGGCTAGTGACTACTGGCTGAGGAGAGAACAAGTGGCATGTTGTGCCTGGTTCAGGGTGCCTTTCAAAAGCTTATGACAGCGATGCTTGCCTTATTCAAATTATAAAGTATAACTCAAATATGGCATGCCAATTGCTCCTGTTAAATTATAAAAGATAATAAAAAGTTTCACAATATACTTGGCTGTCTTCTTAGGAATGAATCTCATTTCCCTTGAAAATTGTTCCAAAAACCACAGGGATATTCTCTTCAAATTTTTGGGAAATCCATTTTATTCCAGGAATGCTTCCAAAAAGATGGTCAGTTCCAAAAAAGAAATTCCCAGAAAATTGTTTGTTGAAACTTTCAGAAACAATCTTCAATGTATTTGCAACACCGGTGAGGGAACTACTTAAACCTTGTCGTATTTCAAACATTTCATCATTGCAGTTTTTGATACATTATTCCTCATCAGGTTTAAAATTTCTGAGTCATCTTCATATTGTTTTTCAGCATCAAGTTTCCCATATTGTGTTGGTAGAAATTTTCCTCCTCTCTCACCCATGCCATTTCCTTTTCCTTTTCCTTTCAATAATGAAAAAAAGCAGAGGGATCATCACATATTTTCTGGATAGACTTTCTCCTTGTAAGCAGGTCTATTTCCAAGATCAATAAGGAACTAATTTGATCTTTTCCTGCAATCCTGTACATGAGGAAGGAACTGAAATCATTGAAATTTTCCAAAACCTTAGTGAAGCAGTAAAACAATAATCAATCCCACATAAATAAGATTTCTTAAAATTTAAGTCCACAATAACCAATTCCATCCACAAGAACAAGAAAATCAAATTACATAGCAAAATCACAGAAGTAGCAATATGAACAACAACCTTATAGTTTCGAGCAATCCAGACACGCTGTGCATATGGAGGCATATATGTAAGAGGTATACAACCTGCAGAGACAAGAAGAATGATCTGGTGATTCCATCATATAAATCCCAGCTGAAATTTTTTCATATTTAAAATATCTCTTGCAGTGTCAACAGCATCATCAATTTAACACAATTTGGAAGTCCCAATGAAATGGAACCATTGACTTTTTTTTTTTAAGAAGAAAAAATTAAAACAAATGAGATATGTAATAGGAATTAAAAAAAAAAAAAAGGATTCAGAAACAATTTAAAAAATGATAGATAGATTCAATTCCCATTGACCCTATCATGCTGATGGTCTGATCTATATCAAATTTGTACATCGAAAGAGCCACCCCAGAAATACAAGTATCTTGGCCCAGTGATCTTAAAAAAGAAATAAGAACAACTGACAAAACGAAATAAAAGGAAAAATCTACCCAATTGGAAGAATTTTCAGGAAGCTAAAACTGAAGAGGCAAACAAATTGCAGGGACTCTCTGGGAATTGCATAAATACCTGATGGTTTCCATCAAATGAGGCCAGTGGGTCAAGAAGTAGAATCAAGAACAGGAAGAACTTACTCTCTTCAAAAAGCACTTCTGCGCACCAAAACAAGAAAACCCAGATAGGAAATGTAAATTCAAACAAAAACCCAGAAAGGAAAAACAGATTAGAAGATCAGAAACCAAAAAACAATAATGTGATAGTAACAATAAATTCAGGAGAAAATTTTCATATTTACATGTTGTGACAGCCATTGATGCTAGTAGACAATGCTTCTCCTAGTGTTGAAGGAGAGGAGTCAAACGAAGAAGGCTTACTGTGAAATTTCAGGAGATATATCAATTAAGGTAGTGAGTGAATATGAATGAAGATTATGAAAAAATTTCAGGGTGAAGGTATTCATTTTTTTGTGAACTCACAGCTACTTCGGCGTCTCTCTGCAGTGTCAATGGCGTCTTGTGGCGTAGGTTCAACCACGCATCCGCTTGGGGAAGGACAATCGATGGATTAGATTCGCCCATCTCATTAAGAAAATTATTTTTGACAAAAATGCCTTTTTGGAAAAAGAAACCTTTTCTGAAACTTACTTTAGAGAACATTTATGCCTTAAAAGAAGTGTAAAGACTTGCTTTTATGAATTTTAAATTTATTTCATCATTTTTTTATTAAATGATTCTTAACACATTATTTCTGTTAACAAATCCGCCAAAAATTGATTTCCTCACATGGTCACAACCTATCTTTTAACATAGTTAAATATTCTTTCTTTTTTCTTTTTGCTTTTTAATTCACTTCAACACATAAAGAATGTTTTGGGATAATTACAATTTCAAAAGAATTTTAGTTATTTCATTAGGATTTTTTTTTTTGACATATATTCATTTTTTATATTACATTATGTTATTGTATTTTAGATTGGATTTTGATTTTCCTGTATATGCATCTCATCCTTTTACCATTTGAATCAGACTTAAGAACTATTACTAACGCATAAAGTTATTTGTACAATATAAATTCTTTTATTTATAATATTTTTGTTGCAGGTACATCCAATAAAAAAGTTTTTAGACATTCATTTTTCTATTTTTACAAATAAAATAATAATTATTCATATATCAAATACAATCTAAACCTAATTAAAAAGCCTTTAAAACTTCCAACTCAAATATTAAAGGTGGGATTGGCATATAGAAACTGTGGATTGAATCTGTAGAACAGTACTATAACATGCGAAGGTTAAAAAAATTTCAGTGATTTGATTTTTTAGCCCAAACTCTACTACTCCACAGCCAACAGTTCGTATATGCCCACCACCCTACTTCGCTTCATACTCGCCAAGACAACCTATCATTAAAATCACACGATAACCCACCAAACAAGGAAAATTCTCTAGAACATGTCCGGGATCTCGAGTCCCCAGTTCGACCATCCATCGTGATACTAGAATTTATTACTTTAAAATACGCAGCAGAGATATTTATCCCCGACTTCCTAATTTCAAAATTCTTTATTCACGATAATTCGATGTTAAAAACATATTTTGTTCCTTTATTTCGTGCGCTGGATAATATTTGAGGCGAAAAACATATTTATCCCTTAAACGATAATCCTTAATAGCTTAAAACATATCGTATTCCTAAAATAAGAACGGAGATTTGGGAACCGAGCCCTATAAATTCAAATATCCTAATTTTGTTAGGACAGATGCACCTAACTGTCTTCAACCTCCTCCTTCTTCCTTTCCATATCAGCTTCGACTTAACGCCTGAGAGACGACAGCTCCATCGCCGCCTGATCGCCTCAGTTCACATCAAGGCCGTCTACGCCAAGACACAAAATCGCAGAACAATTGGCGCCGTCCAGGATATGTGAACAAAAGTCTCGGCCGACGATTGGCAAGAGCTTCGTCTAACGACACCTAAGAGCCTCTTCGTCCCTGGGGGAGCCCACGATCCCCATTCCACATCGATTCGTCCAAGTAGCCAAGTAATGTCATGTAAACCCGCTGATCCAAATATGCAAAGATCAAATTCCTCCATTAGCGTCAGGGCATGGAGAGAAAGCAAGAGGAACAAACAAGAAAGATGAAGGAGTTGCAAAGTCATGTTAAAGGCTCATAGCGAGATAATGACCAGTTGCGGACTCAGATCGGAGAAAGTCGTGAACCTGGAAGAGGTATTATCAATAAAGCTTCCTTTAAAGCATTATCTATAAATCTTTTCAATAGCCCACTTACAAAGTCTGGATGGCGCTAGATGGTTGACGACCTATCCGACCCCGTATGGTCAGATGCCTGTACCGCCTGCCTAAAGTCCCGATTTACGCTAGATGGTCGACGCCCTATCCTAAGCATGGTTGGATGCCCAAATTGCCTACCTAAAGTCCGAGAATGGTTTATGCCTTATCCGACCCAGTAGGGTTGATGCCCTATCCAACCCAGTATAGTTGATGCTCCCATCCCCATTCCAAGATGGCTTGATGCCCAACCGCTTAGTCTAAAGTCCCACGGGCACTGAAGGCTAATGTCCTATCCACAAGATGGTTGATGCTCGGCCAAGGTACCAAAGTCCTGGGAACGGCTTTGATTGCCCTATCACGTCGCAAGACGCCCAAATTGCTCATTACAAAGCCTGTGAGCTGATAAGCCCTACAAACTCAATACGGGTTGGACGCTTAACTGCCCATTACAAAGTCTGGTATACGTCCTACCTACCAAGAGTGGTTTGTGCCTGCTAGTTCATTACAAACCCGAGTAAGGTTGTCATTCCATCGACACTTTCTTAATACTCAGATTTAACCTAAGTCGCTTGCAATTTCAAACACCCGCATCACGGGTTCTAAGCTACGGACTTTCTTTAATGCCGCACTTTCGTCACGTCGGCTTTGATAATTTCTAAAGGATCGTGGTTCTACGCCACCGACACTTCTTTAACGTCAAACTTATAGCTTTAAGCCGTCTAGAATTTCAAAGACCATATCGTGGCTCTAAGTCATAGTACTTTCTTAATGCCAAACTTCTA
Source organism: Tetrastigma voinierianum (assembly GCA_016808115.1). Lineage (NCBI taxonomy): Eukaryota > Viridiplantae > Streptophyta > Magnoliopsida > Vitales > Vitaceae > Tetrastigma > Tetrastigma voinierianum. The sequence continues at coordinate 6,507 of JAEQBH010007518.1, read as the reverse complement.
GTTTCTACAATCGGCATGGAAATTTCTAGTACAATCGTGCCTCTAAGACCGCTAGCACTTTAATGTCAGACATTTGGCTCTACGCCGTATGGAAATTTCTAAAGGCCGTGATTGCGGGTTTCATGTCCGTTGAACTTTCTTAATGCCGACTTCTAAATTTCCAAGTCATCCGCAATTTGAAAGATCTATGTGGCTCTAAACCGCTAGCACTTTTAACGACTTATGGCTCTACGCCGTATGGTACTTCTAAAGGCCGACCGTGGCTCACCACTCACGCACTTTTTAATGTCGAATTCTACGAAGTCAGTTCGCACTTCTAAAAGCCGATTATGGCTCTATCGCCACGGTGACTCTCTTCTCATGCCAGATCGTGGGCTCTAAGTCATTGGCACTTTTAATGTGCCAAACCCGTCCTAAGCCGCTTCGGGCAACTTCTAAAGGCCGCACTATGGCTCAACGTCGCCGGGCACTTTCTAATGCCGCACTTCCGCTCTACACCGTCCGACAATTTCCAAGATTCAGATTATGGCTCAAGCCTCCTGAAGACCTCTTAATGCCGCATCTTCGTCTCACGCCGCCTTGCAATTAAAGACCGACATGGCTCTAAGCCTCTACACTTTCTTAATGTTACAAACATAAAAATACTCAGAATTTTTTTATAATTTTATTATATATTCTGGTATAAATTGAGCTAACTTCGTATTTTCTCCGAATCAAGTAAATAATGCTGACAGTTATTATATGGCTAAAACTAAAATGCAAATATTATTAAATTTAAATGAGAAATTAATTGAACCCGAATAAAACCTAAGTGAAAAAAGGGCAAAAAAAATGGAAATTGCAAATATGGACCTAAGGGGTCATAAGTTAGAAATAAGAAACGTCTATGTGATTAATAAGAATTAATGCAAATAGAGACAAATAGTGCCGGGCAAAGCTCAAGAATTAGAGAACTTAAACCCAAAACTAGATTTTTAAAGAAAGCCTAAACAAGCCCTTATGCGACATGGGATATTTAAGACAAAAGCCGGGTCTCTGAAGCCATTTTCGAGCAAAACTATTTGAGAGAGAGAAGAGATACTTGCACAGAAGCATGAGGCTATGATTCTCATTCATTAAAGCAAGAGTTTAAGATCAAGTTTGGTAAGAAAAGCGACATTGAAGATTGGAAAGATTACATATAAAATCAAACCCTTAGCTCCATTTCTACTGTTGCTGCTTAATAAAACCCCAAATGCAGATAAAAGCGTTTCGATGGTTTTAGTTCATTTTGATATTGTTTTTGCATTGTTTGGGGATTGGTTTACTGACGGGCGAGCCATTGTAAAAAGGGAAAATGTCAGGGTTTTCGTGTTTAAATGTCATTAAAATTTTGTCAAGACCCCCGTTTTTGTTATTTATAGATTAAGTTATAATCATTCAAATAAAGCGCGATTCTAATTGCAAAGAACCATAAGATATAGGTATACAAAAATGTATGGAAGGGATCGGAGCAAATTTGTAGTTCTAAGGGCTCCCAAATACGATTTAAAGGTGAGCTCTGTGGAGAGCTCACGGTTATGCTCTATTTTGGGTATTGTTATAGTGTTTTCACTCACATAAGTTGCAGTCACTCATCCACAAACGAGTGATTCAAAATTCTGGGCAAAATAGACTTCTAGGAGAATAATTTACTTAAAGGAAGGTGGAGGCAAACATAACCCCAAAGTGTCCATAACTTGTAAAAGTGGAGCCATGTGTAAGAACAACTGATTTCGCTTTTGCAAATTGAGTAGTTCTGATGTAAAATGCAATAACTTGAGTTTTGGTGATCCAAATTCGATGATTCTAGTTGAGAAGAAACCCAGAAGCATAGCTTCAAATGAGTAGAAGGAACCATTACCAATTTATGGTTTAAGACCCTAAAATTGGGAATAACAAAAGAGAACTCGGTTAGTGGTAGATATTTGTCCCAAAGCTGATTACTAAAATGTCGTAACTTGAGTTTGGGTGATTCAAATGAGATGATTCCAATTCCTACTAAAAATATACTCATAGAGATAAAATTTTCTTGAATGAAGCATTAACAAATTATGGCTCATGTGTCCCCTAGAAAATTTTGCAGAAGGCATCTGCAGACATAAACTCCCAACCAAAAACTTAGAATAACCTATTAATATGTGATTGTCATTGTATTTGAATAGGATGATGAGGAGGAAGCTCGCATTGAAGTTTAGATTCCGAAGATCGAATCAAAGCTTAATGATTTTAGTTTGTTCTATCTTCTCCTATTCTCGCTTCAAGATTTGAACTATTTGTTCTAATGCATAAGAAAAACATATTGGAATTGTTTTTAATTTGATTCAAGAAATTGATTTGCAAATGCGTTTGTAAAATGAAAATTGAATAAGTATTGAAATGAACCGCTTATACAAATGTACATTTTGTACTTTATTGTCGCTATAAAATATTTTGAACGCCCCAAATCAATGTTAACTCGTTTAGTTTGTATGAAGGAGATCAGATGTCAATAAAGCTCAAATAGCGCATCACAACGATCAGAGTTGATGTGTCACCCGATCGCCAGCCCCAATGGGACCAGATCGATAGTGTTCACTAATTGATTTTTTTTAATATCAATCAACAAATAATGGACTGCATTTCTATGTTATAAATCGTTTTTATACTCAAACAGAAAGCCCAACTGACTGCGTTTCAAGTGATTCGAAGTATCCTGTATATCAAAACATAAAGTTAAATTTATTACAAGGCAACTAAACTAATTGATTTTGAGATTGTATAAATTGAATCGGAAAAACATGATTGCGAATTGAAATGAAAAGAGTATTAAATGCATGATTTTATCAATGACTTATTGCATATGAGTGTATATTCGATTTGATCAATGAACCATAAATGATCAGATATGAAATAAGTATATGTATTGTATTGACATTTATCATCCAAAAGATCCTCAAAGTTTATTTAGTAAACCGCATGATTTGATTTAAATTGAAACCGAGAAAGGAATTGTAGGAACCACTAAGGCCGAAAATGCTAGCGTAGTTTTATCTATGCGCAGGTACCGAATAACAAGAGAGAAAAAGCACATCGGTGAAATGTCAATATGGAAAGCAAGAATTGTAGTATGTTTCGACATATGCATTCACCCCATATACCTTTTTTTGAACATTGATATTTTGGAAAAACAATTACAACTCAATATCTATTTCAGAAATCATTCTCAGTGGCTACTTGATATGCCTTTATAAGAATTTATTTTTGCATGAATGAAATGAAATGGGCTTACCTTTAAAAACGCGCTCCGCATATTTGAAAATGATTTTGTGCCAACTGGCGGATCGCTACTACTGTGGTTTTGACAAATGATTTGATGAAGGGGATTGAATGACACAAGAACCCTGACTTGGCTCGCACTGCCTAAAATTGGGGCTCAAGCAAGAAATCCAAGGCTACATTTTATTCGTATGGCTCAGTTTAAGCGCTTCGAAAATGCCCCTAAATGGATTGAAAATGTTATTCGACTCATCAGATTTGTATTACAAGATGACATGACTCGATGCAGATCTTCACTGGTCTTAATAGATATAATAATAAATTAACCCCTGTGTCTAGATGATTCAAGAAATCGTCCTGATAGTCCTTCTAGTGTGGAAGGTGGACAAGCATCTCAAGCTCCACCAGTGAATGAACCGGAACAAGTGGCAGGAGGTATTATGTAAGACCTCAACAAATGGCTTAGCTTGCAAAGAGCTCGTAAATCAAATGTTAATTGTTCATACGATCGCCCATCGGAGAGAAATTTGTGGCAAGATACCGACCAAACTTTCTTGGAAAGAAAGAACATGCATTTTCAATGGCAGTAAAAATTGGCTCGAGAGGACCGAAAGGGAATGTCAGGCAAATGCATTACACAACAGCAGTGGTAGTTAGGAATGTGTGCGACCGCCTACTACGATGAGGGCTTATCAATGGTGGGTTTCGTAATCGTGGATCCGCACCACCGTAGAGTATAATACGGGAAGTTCTTCTCGATGAATCAAGAAGCATTACGTGGGTCGCATCTATTCGGATAACATTATAAAGAGAGTTTCATAATCTAAGATAAAGACGTATGAGTGTCACATAATACTTCAAAGAGAATTCAGACGCACATGTTATGCTCCCTAGATACTTCATGGAGTGAGGAAGAAAAGTGTCGGGAGGTTCAAGACTACTTTAATGACGAGAGCTGGGGCCCATGTCACGTAGATTTTTCCATGATGATTTTTCCAAAATTCGTGACATGCATCAATGTGGAAAGAGTAAAGAAGAGGAAAAGAGAGAAATGACAAAAGACGTATGAACTCCGGCCAGCCTGGGCCACAACAACAAAGAAGGAAGAGATCTGTGTGGGACCACAGAGTTCCAAATACCCCACAAATTGTGTTATCGCAGAATACCACTCTACCCAAGATCGTCACGCGAGTGCACCAGAGGTGCTTCTGTGAGACATACTACTCCTCATTGATCCCATTGTGGGAAAAAATCATAAAGGAGAATGTCGGAGACTTACAGCTTGTTTGATCTGTGGATCCAAAGAGCATGAGCGAAGAGATTTGCTCAAGAGCCTGTTTTATTTATAAAGACTTTGCACCTGGGGTACACTCTTCAAGTACGTAAAGGCAATAAGAGTGTTGTATCACCGTAGTGTTCCGCACAAGGGACACATACCTTGGGTAGGCAGATGGTCGGTCTAGCCTAGAGCATATACAATGAAGGTAGTGGAAGATACCGATGCTCCAGATGTTATAGTCGGTAATTTCCAAATCTTGATACTACCAGATATGCATTGATCAACTCAGCCCCACCCACCTCATATATTTGTACCGACATACTCTAGTGTGAAAATTTACCGAGGAGTGGAAACTTGCATGACATCTCGTGATGAACCCGCTTTTGATGCTGTTATCATGGAATAGAGCGTGATAGACCGCTCTATCCGAATACGAGTATGAGTTTCCTTGGGATTAATCGGGAATTATCCCCTTGCTGAGTTCACGTGATTTCGGGATGGATTGGTCATTCCGATACCAAGTGATGGTGGATTGTAGAATGAAAAGAGTGATCTTAGAACGAATGAGGATGAAGTATCTTTCATCTAATAGAGGTCAAACCACCTCTCTATCGTGATATCCGCAGCCTAATCGCTAGAAAATGGTGTTAAAAGGATGTGAAGCCTACTGCTTATGCAGGATTGATACTTAAAGGCAAGGTCAGTGTATCCGACATCCCTACCTAGTGACTTCACGTGTTTCTCGAAAGAAGAGCAGATGGCTCCACAGAGGGAGATTGATTTTGCTATCGACGTTGTACCAGGTGCCACACCGGCATCCATTACACCATACCAAATGGCTCCAGCGGAGTTAAAAGAATTGAAGTTTTAGTTGCAAGAACTGCTAGAAAAAGGGTTTATTCGACCAAGTGTTTCACCGTGGGGAGCTCCCGTGCTTTTTGTTAAAAAGAAAGATGGTACACTTCGACTATAAATGGTTATAGACAATCGAAATGTGCTAATAAAGAAAGAAATGGGCATCCGTTACCCAGATTGCCGATTGTCAATTTTCAACTTAAAGCAGGTGCAAGTATTTTTCGGATAGATTTGCTGACCTGCATCACGCTGAAAATTAAAGATGGACGCGTATAAGACTACGCTTAGAACGCCGAAGGGACATTAAGGGAGTTCCTCGTAATGCCGCTTTGCTCGACAAATGCTCCAGCAGCCTTTCTACGGACCTAATGAATCGCGGTCAACCGCATGCGACTGCTTGGTCGTAGTTGCTCATGCATGACATACTTCAGATCTGCGATCGAAAATCACTAATAAACCTTCTGCAAGGTTGCAGACCTTGAGAAAATAACGCTTATATGCGAAATTGAGCAAAGTGAGTTTTAGTTTAATGAAGTGTCCTTCGGGCACATTGTATCGAATGAAGGAATCCGGCAGATCTCAAAGAAAATGGTTGTTGGGAATGGAAGCTACCAAGAAATGTTACGTAAGATTTCTAGACTGGCCGGGTTACTGGCCTAAGATTCCTAGATCAATGGTTACTACGTAAGATTCATAGGATCGGGCCGTTAATACGTAAGATTCGCGGTGGGTTTCTATGACCGCAGCCCCAATGACTAGATCGCTTTCAAAAATGTAAAGTATGAATGGAGTGAAAATGCCAAAGAAGCCTTTGATAAGTTGAAAGCATTCTTTAACCGAGGCTCCCGTCTTACTCACCGACCCGCAGAAAGAATATGTGATCTTTGAAAGTATAGCCACTAAACGGACTCGATGTGTCCTAATGCAAGAGGGTAAAGTGGTAGCCTATGCTTCAAGACATTTGAAGTCGCATGAAAAGAACTACCCCACGCATGATCTAGAATTAGCCGCAATTGTTTTTTCATTGAAAATTTGGAGACACTACTTGTATGGAGAAAAGTGCCTCATTTACACCGATCATAAGAGTCTTAAGTATT